>JAMKPZ010003724.1:0-34680 GCA_024699675.1 Amphibolis antarctica | reverse complement strand
AACTTTCCTAATTTTTTATTTTATTTTCGTTTGAACTACTTTCGACTTTCCGGTACACACAAATGTACCCATGATATAACTTAATGTTTCGAAAATATTAACATCTAATCAGGACATGCATTCGTAAATATCCAATTTAAATGTAATTTTCATGGCAAATAAATCTTAGGCCCTCAACATTTCATTTTTACGTTTGCATTATTGCATATATGTGTGACTGCCGTCATCATGGCAAAACCGAAAAGCATGCAATAGTGGTGTGGTCACACGTAGGGCATGCGACGAGTGGGATGACGGATGAGCTTTGGACATTGGACGCTTTCAATAAAAATGCAACGTTGGGATGGGTGTACTTGGATGGTCTCCGCCACCAACAAGCGCTGACGACATTAAAAGCTCCTCTTCCATTTCTTTTTCAACACCAGAGCAGCTGATGGATGATTAATTATTTGTTATTTATTAATAATCGTTTGGTGGATTCGAACTGTCCGGACGGACGTCCATGGCTGCTGTACACGCAGATTAATTATATATAAACACTGTGGGTTAGACGGGCGGGTGTGATGTGCAGAGCGCCAACCACCGGCCGGTCGAATACTCGGGGGGGGTGGGGCGGTGGTGGAACCGGGAGTGCTGGGATTAGATGGAGTTGGCGCGCGGCCTCGACAAACAAAGCATCGCACCAGGTGTGAGCATGAGGTTTGTTTCATGTAACTTCAAATCTTAAATTCTAACTTCAAAAGTTTCGGTATAAGTGTATCAAAATTATCGCGTGGTGCGTGGGACCATGTATGCAGAGGTTTCCACGTAGCTTTCGTTAGGTGGCCGGTGAGGGAGACGGGTGACGCTGTGGCCAATAAATACTCCGTAATTTACATCTCTTTGTCTTTCAAGTACGTACAGCTACTACCGCTAGCTACCTCGAACTTATTTATTCTAATAAATGCACCAAGCTCGTGTTGCATGGATGGACTTGTACAGATGAAGACTGGATTTGTTGGAGTGTGTGTGTGTGTATATATATATATATATATATATATATATATATATATAGTATATTTATAAAATAATTTTAATATTTTATTATAAAAATTATTATTATCGTAAATTATATATCTTCTCAAAAATCGTACAAATCTCACACATTTAAAATAAACATACCTCAAAGCTCTAACTCAAGACAGAATTATTGTGATTTTAAAATACAACTTGAAATCAATTAATGATACGAAAATAAAATATCACAATTAATATATACGAGAGAACCTAAAACCTCTACATTCTGAATAATAATGTGGGATCGATTATTCAGCACGTGAAATGGATCCAAATCACCGACGCAGAATTAATCCTTTACCCTAGCTTGCTTTCTACCATGGCAACGAATTGTTTTCATGTTCAATTTGTCGGACAATTGCGGATTTAATAATATGATTTTGTTTATTTTTTATTTTACTTATTGTGAAATTAGTTTTGTATAAATTATATATATATCATCATTACCACATATATATGTTAATTAGCCACTTCGTGCTGAATTTTTTAGTGGCTCGACATTATTTGTGTTGGATTGGGGCATGTAACGTAATTTAATTTTTAATTATATTTTTATTTTATTAAAAATTAATATAACATTAATATAATTTTTAAATACTAAAATATTACTAAATGTAAGATTAAACCCACGACCATGCATTTTTTATTAAAAAACTCAAACCACTGAGCTATATACAAGTATAATTTTAAAATATATATATTAAAATAAATATAAAATTATTTTCATATCAGACTATGTCGATACAAAAATGCTAAAGACCGACACCCTATCAAAATAAGAAAGGTATTTGTACATATAAACCATGCTGTGGAAATATATTTTTTAACTTTACTATTTGGACTAACATGATCTAGCATAGTTAAACCATGATGTGGAAATAAGAGCAAACGAAAGGACTATTTAAAATATTATAAAATCTAAGTTCACCACATTTTTTCAATGTAGACTATAAATTCCAACACGATTGTTTTTTTTTCGGTAAGACGAATTTCTTCTACAATGATGAGTAATAAACGAAGTTCTTCGGTGGAAATAAGAGCACAGCATGCTCCAATGGCAAATGCCAAAGATGAAGGATGTTCAGGTGGAAGACCATTCAGAATGCTAATGTATGTAACTCTTCATCGATGAGTTGCGAGCTCATGGGTTAGTTGCCTTTTATGATAATATATGTGAATTTTATTTTATTAAAATCAATTATCTAACGAGAAATAGTTTATAAATGATATAAAGGTTTCAATTTCACTTATCTTTTTTGATGTGTGATTATTTTTCCAACACGTTCTTACACTTGTAAATCTTTTATTGAATTACTTTATATAACATTTTACATGTAACATATGTAGGTTAAATTTAATATCATGTGAATTTTATTTCATTAAAATAAATTTACTAATAAAAAAGGATCATAAGTAATATAAAGGTCTCAATTACACTAATCTTTTTCGATGTGAATTATTTTTCTATATGCTGCTGCTTCCTGATGAGTATCATCACATGGGTGGAGGTGGTCTATCCAAATCTCGTACCCAACTTAATTGTCCCATACATCTTTGCCTGAGGTGGCTCCAGTTGTGTACCCCAAGGATCAAAAATAGATAAAGCAACATTTATCCAAGAGAGTAAGAGGCTTGATCAACAACATACCAATTCTTGCAAGACACGCACATCCGGTGGAGGGATTGAACCATCAATCTGACTCATGAGATTTTGCTTCCCACGTTAGATGGTTAGAACCATCTAATTTAATGGGTTATTTGTGTAGTGATGCTTTTGATGACCATTGGCGTCGAAGTCATGTAGGCAGAGTTTTCGTTGCTTGCATTCAAGAAAGAAACCTCTGATATCAAGAAGCGAAGAATAATATTTCTTAACAGAAAAGTGCAGAGAATGAAAGAGACTCGTGTATTTTGAATCATGATCTTTGATGCGAAATAATGAAAATTTGTATAATACATTAATAGTTCGTCCACTTTTCTAGTCTTCTACTTAAGCACTTTAAATTATGTAGGCTTAGAAGCTAATTGCAGCCTGCCACCATGCGGATTTTAGTAATAGGATTTTTGTGATTTAGTTTTCAAGTATCTGTTTCACAGTTCATGTTTCTTTTTCGATTCTTAAAGACAGTTTTTATGTCATTCGAGGCGCTCTGATTTTTTGCCTATATATTTATATATAAAAAAGGTATTTTAAATCAACTTCTAGACATATCTCAAAATAAATACATATCGTAATCCGAATATAAATAATCTGAGGTATTCAAATACAGGGCTCGTGACTTTAGATGAATGCTGGAATTTCCAAGACTTGCAATGTTAGACGACAGTTGCAGGTTTTTTTAAGAATTGGGAATTTTTGGTTCATACAATGTGGTTTCTTTCGTTAATGGGTCTTAATTACAAGCTTCAGCACACATGCAGATTCTTTTGGCAAACAACACATATGCAGATTGTTTGCATGATATCTGCTCCCAAGCAACACATGCAGATTCTTTTGGCAAACAACACATATGCAGATTGTTTGTATGATATCTGCTCCCAAGCAGCACATGTGCAAATTCTTTTGGCAAACATTAATTGAAGCACATCAACTTTATTCACCATCTAGGAAGTAATATCATCATCTAGGAAAACCAACCAAAAGAAGACTGCTAAGAAGCTTGTTCAGGCCAATCCAATGGAAAATTTTTCATATGGTGGACATTCGGCTGTCAAATGCAGATGTAAAATTTGAGCAAGAAACAGTGATCTTATTTATAATTTGAGGGTAGGTTCGGTGATCCGTGATCAGACCAAGAGTTGTACGGTACGGCAACACATACATTACATATCTATGCAAGGAAGACGCCCCTACAAACAAATAAATAGCATACGGACGGAAGACCTCATCTAATCACTAACCCAACACATCTGCAACCGACGCCGCTGGCTTCTTATCCAGCCATTCCCGCCCGACCTTGATCGATCGGGCCACGGACAGAGATGACCAATCAGCAGCATGGCGGCTCTGAACAAGTAGCCATCACCGTCTTCCAACTGGCTCTCACTCCTATGGATCGAGGTCGCGCAGATTCATCGGAAGGCGTTCAACTGTGGGGCTGCATATCCTTCAACCTGTCGGTTTGCAAGCACCAGTTAGAATTGTGCGTTAAGAAAAATATCAATTTTTATATCACTTGTGAAGAGAAGATCTCCACCTTGTAAGTGGCGCCGCATATCTCATCTTCTGTTGCAGGAATGGCCGTCACCTTGTTCTTAGGGTGCTCGTAGCTCTTCAGTTCGCCTAGGCTGGTGGAATAGAAGCACCCTGCGATCCAAAGACAGATCAATTACGTACTCGGACCACATTTGACGGGCAATTATAACATCGGCCGCTGCTGGCTCATCCGATATCCATCCGCTCACCTTGAGGGAAGGACGCAAGGGACTTGCCACACGCCCCTTTCAGCAACTCCACGTCGTTGGCGAAGGCCACGTATCCGTCGGCGGTGATCCCCCAGTACAAAGCAACCTTCCCGTCGGGATCCTGGACAACGCGCGCGATCAGGCCGGGTCGGGTAAGATCCAAAAAAATCTAGTGAATGGGTGTGGTAGTGGTGAGAAGGAATTAATTTAAGGACTCACGGTTGCAACGAAGAGGGTGGACGTGGTCTTGTCGAACAGGATGAAGGCGAAGTTGCCGTTGAGGTGGCCGAGCATGTGACTGGGGGGGTAGGGAGCCCGGTCGCGGAGGGCCTTGTAGGCCTCGATCACCAGCAGCTCCTCGCGCGCGTTCTTCGACAGGCCGTAGTGATGGTTCAGGCTGCCCAGGTTGTCCAGCACGCCTTCGAACACGCAGAATATGTCGTCCTTCACTGCAAACGATCTGCATCCATCCGCACGCCCACGCATCAAAATTAATGTCAATTAATTATCTTCGATTCAAAAATAGCATGCAGGCGTCACCCTAATTAATGCCCACACACCTCTTCCTAATTATAACTGCTCCATCTTTTTAACCACTCGTCCTACATATGCCTATTTCCTTCGGCTGGCATGTGGCATCCTCATCTGTGTCATTATATTTTTTTGCAATTTTTTTCCCAAGAGTTAATTATATATATTACACAAAGTTCGTATTTATTATTTTAAAAATGCTGAAAATAAAATTAAAACATAGTGATACTTAACTGATGTCTGGAAATGATAGGGTTGGCCAAAAATCGGATTTAGATCAAAGGCTCCAACAAATTGCTAATAGTTCATTTTAATTATCATTGGTTAATAAATTATTCTGGTGGCTTGCTTATTTAATAAATGCTTAACAATTCTTTCTTAACTTATTCGATGAGCAATATTTTTTGAAAATATTTATTCAATATATGTATTTCCAAATACATACCATAATTAATGGACAGCGCAGATTTCAATAGTTGTTCTCTTAAAATAATATAATTGAAAATTTACTCGATTATGGAAAATCTTAAAATCACAAAAATACAACCCATGATTAAAAAATTCTCTCGGATCTGATCTCCAGGTTCTGTGCAGCGGTACTTCACGAGAGATATGGATTTTGTCTGAAAAAGTTTGGAATTTATTTTTTTAAGTCGATTCGAAGTATAAAAAAAAAAATTTCTTTATAATAATTACAATAAAAATATTTACTTTTATTTCAATATTTAGCAAAATATATATTCTATAAAAAATCTTTACAAATCCTTCCGAACGAAACCATGGTTTATCATAATAAAAAGGGCTGAAGAAAGATTGAAAGGCGGAGGCCCCAACGGCAGTGCTCCATCTGTCTTTCGGAAGCAGTTATCACAGCGAGCGTTTGTTTGTTTTTTATTTTTTGGTTGAAATTGATAAGAAGATGTAATATCTGAACTCCGGGGTGAACTAAAACTAATTAAGGATTTGACCTTCTTTTGGCAAGCTTGCTTATCATTTAATTAGGGTTAAAAAATAGAAATCAGTAGAACGCCGACCTGTCTAAGTTCCAGTTCTGGGTTTAAAGATGATAGATCGCTCGATCCAGACATCGGTGTAGATCTCTGAGCATCTATACAACTAATAAGCTCAAGTCCTGAATCAAATAGACCGTACACGTAGGGTTATGTGCGTGTATACCTCGGGTTGAAGATGGACTGGTTCTGGTGAGAGTAGGCCAGGACGCCGTCGCCATCGCCATCGCCGATCCTCACCGACACCGTCGGTGAGTTGGCCTCCGCGAACCTGTTGACCAACGTCGACGCCTTCGTCTTCGGCGAAGGCGTCCGGCTTCCGGCCGCCACTAGCTCCTCCGGGGCGTCAACCACAGCACCGCTGAACACTCCCAACATCCTTACCTCTCCTCTGTGTTATACACCGCGGACACACACATACACACGGACGGATGTAGATTTGGAAAATTGGGGGAAGATAGAGAACTAAGGAGAGGAAAGTGGTGTATTTATAACCGCAACCTGCAGTACATATTAACCATAATACAATCTCTTCCATCTTCCCCACCTAATCTTTACTTTTTCCCTTTTTATCTCGTGTGTTTCTTCCTTTTCTTTTATTTCCAGCATCTGCTTGCCTGCCTTGAATATGTTGTTTTTTTATTTCTTTTATTGTAATAGAGTGTAAGATAAATTATATTATCTCGTTGTCGTATCTTTTAAATTTCGTGTGTTGAAAGGTCGTCTGTTTTATAAATTAATTTTAAAAAAAAATTATACATTTTTGGTACAGAGATAATGGGTTGTGGTAGCGATTGTAGTCGATGGGCTCCCACGTTAGCCACAGACAAGAGACGGTCAAATGAAAATCGGCGTTTATCCGAATCACCAGAGGTATAATTTGTTGCAAACGATCACAATCTTAAGCAAGCTATATCATCGTTGGACTTGATGAGCGAAAAATATTCCAAAATAGTAGAATTATCAAATACGGCATTTGTTATGAAAATTAAACTTACGGTAACGAAATCAAATACCCCAAGACATTAGCAGAGCAGTGTAGGAATAATATTTACTGTCTTTCAAAAAACACAATTATCGGAGAAACAAGTAATTAAGCGAGGTGGTGGGGGTAGACAACGCACGTCGTACAGTGGTGTTCGCAGTTCGCTGTAGAGACTTCTCGTCCACCCTGACGTGGCCGTGGTAGATTTGTTTATTTATTTGAACGTAGAAGATATTTTTTCGCTCTCCATGGTCCACCAAGCTGCTGTATCCGCAGGGACGTGCCCACGTGAACCCTTCGACCGAACGGATTGAAGTCTTTGGTATCGTTTATTTTAGTATTTATTATTATATAATTATATTTTATTATATATTTTAATATTTTACGATATTATTTATTAAATAATTTTTAATTTTTATTATTTATAAAATTAAGTTAATATTATTACATTTTTATATAAATCGTATATTTTTTAAAAATCATGAAATTTACCCCACTTTCCTAAAGCGCCTAGACAAACTATACTTTTATTTTTTGCCCATTTTAATTCTTAAAATTATTTTTAACGTTATTGTTATTATATAATTTTAATATATAAATTTTTATCACTTAAATTAATATATAATTTAAATTATATTTAAAAAATAACTTCAACTTCAATTTTATTCCACTTTTAAAACTGAAAGAAGTTATTTTTAAATACACCATTAGGTTTTATTTATTTAAATTATATGCATTATGTATTTTTATTTTTTATTATATATTTTAATTATGTAAAGTAATATTTATCAAATATTTTTAATATTTTACATAAAAATATTATAAAAAGAATTACATTACCTCACACATGAACTTCATCTCACCTTACTCCACTTTACTTCTTATATAAATACACCTTTATTTGCAACGAAGGTAATTTAATTTTAATAATTACCAGAGAGTTAGAGTTAATATTAGAATTATAAAATAAAAAATTATATTATAATAATAATATATAAAAATTTATTTTAAAAAAGTATATTTGGTAACGAGTTTTTCAACTCGTGAAGAATTAAAAACTGTGTTTCATTATCAAACGAAGTTGAACTTTATATAATAAATTATAAAATAAAAATTTCTAAGAATTTATATAATAATAATAATATATATAAATTAAAATAATTTATTATCAAACTTACGCTGACGCATCGTTTGTTTAATGATAAATACTATATATTATAATTTTTTATGTAATAAAATTTATCAAATATTTTTAACATTTAAAAAAAATTATATCAAAAATTAAAAAAAGAATTTCAAAAGAAAATATAAACCTCGTTTTTCCTATTTTTACCGTTTAAATAAACACTACAAAAGCTGCAAAAGTAACACCACCGTCGAGGTACGCGCCCTCCGCCCAGAAGTGTCGGCTGACGATGTCAGCTTATCTAATCTAATGATTTTTATTTTATTAAATCGATAAGATCAAGAAAGCATCGCAATTTGGGATTTCACGATATCTTTTTTTTTGAAAAGTTAAAATAGAATATATAGAATAAATTATAATATATATATGAAGGGAATGGAGGATGAATGACATCAGACTTAAAAATTTCAACGTTTTTATATTGGGATTCAAAAAATATATCCCTTAATAATATTGTAAACATAATGTTGACTAGCCATGCATCTTCTTAACTAATTTTAATGATGCAAAACATAAGTGATAAATATAAAATTATTTTCATATATTAAACTTACTGTAAAATAAGAATCTTGTAATCAACGAAATTAAGTTTTGAAATAAACACCAAACAATCAAAGCAGGGAATCAAGAAATTAAGATGGTGCTGAAATGTATCGAAAGAATAATGTAGACAATAGATTAATTAGTGAAAGGTTCAAGCCTAAAGTTCAAAGGGTGGGCATAATCTAGCCAGTAGATTACAGGTAAATCATTATAAATTCACTTGTAATATTCAAACTTGTGCTTTTAAGTTTTTTTTATTTTCTTTTCAACATTTGTTTGTACAAGAAAAAAAATTCTTTTCAAATTTAACGTCACATTCACTACATATATAACCTATATATATACGTGTGTGTGTGTGATATCTTTTATGAAGATTCGTTACACTAAAATTAATTGACTAATAATAAAAAAATTATAAGTTTTATAATCTTAATTCATCGTATTTTTTTAAAGTGAGACTATATAATATAACATGTCTCTTGTGCTTACGAGTTTTCTGTAAAGTTATCTTACAAATGTTTTACTTAAGATTCATCGTATTAAAATAACTAATTAGTAAAAGAAAGTTACAAGTATTACATGAATTTTAATTTACCATATTTTTTAACGTAAGAGTATATAATCTAATATCTTTACATTAATTATAACTACAAAAATTAACACACACATATATAAGGAGCACAGATTCTATAGGTGTCTACAAAATTTGATTCTTATAAAATCTAGTTTTGTAGGTGTCCGTCAATCTTACGATCGATAAGTAAAATTTACGTAACTTAAAAATTACTTTCTCTTTTATAGATGAAATTTAAAAATATACTTTTTCTTCACCTAAAAAATATGTACATAGCCATCCTACTTTCTTTCGTCCCTTTCGTCATCCTCGCGTGAGAAGGTAAGGTTTTTTACCCACCGTCCATCATAATCAGAGAGGGAAACGTACGCTGGAAGATAAATCATATAATCTAATATCTTTACATTAATTATAAGTCATATCTCGGTCATTTTTATTTGGGACGGAGCTGTCGCAGTCATGACAAGGGACGCTTGAAAGATTGAAATTTTGTTTGAGGCAGTTAATAGGTTAGATGGTTTAAAATTTATATATTTTTTTATGATTGATGTAAGTTTTAAGGTAATTTTTTTTTATTTTTATCTTTAATAATTACTGTAAAAATCTTTAACGTGTGTTTAAAAATAAATGTTTTTAGGTTTGAGAGTTAGAAAAGTTATTTTCACGTGTGATATTAGAATTGTATAGTAATTTAAGTGATAAAATTAAATTTATACATTAAAATTTGTAAAGTAATGATAAATTATAAGTGATTTTGGAAGTTGAAAGAAATTAAAAATAAACAGAGTCTTATTCTTATTGTATCATTTATTAAAATATATACTTGATAGAATTTTTCAATACAATTTTTTAATAATTTTTCATCGTGATAGTCTTAATTAAAAAGTATTCTCATAATCACCAAGTTTTTTAATACACTTTTTTCATATTTTTCGTAATGATAATCGTAACAAAAAAATTAATCCCACGATTCAACATTTTTTTTATAATTTTTTATCGTGACATTTAATTACATTAATATTAAAAAATACGATTCAACTAATATACATATTTTATTTTAATGTTAAAATAAATATAAATATTAAAAATATATTTGCTCATTTAAAAAATATATTTATATGTTATTTCGATATAGAAACTGTTTTTTCCTCCTCGCAGAGTCACAAAAAACTCATTCCAATTAAATGTACCTTAAGATGTTAGAAAATTATATATTATAATTTATATATTAATAATAACGTTAAAAATAATTTTAAGAATCCATTAACCCCTACTAAGACGTAAGCCTGGGTCATCCATGCGTGCTTAATTATTTCCCTTCACACGGTGACAAGGCAGATTGTTACGTTTTACGCGGACTTTTCCACGTTTTAAAATTCACGTTATTTGTATGAATTTACCCGTTTATATTATCTTCATCCAAATATGAAGGTTAATTAATTACTACAAAGAACTTTATAAATACTTATTATGCATAAATAATTAAATGAAACTTGATAAAAATATTCATATTCTCGTTAACGAAAATGCATGTGACAATTGACATATTTCTCGGAACAAATGTCTGGATTGCAGAGATTTCACATTTCAACTATTTTGGAGCCCATGCAGGGGAGTATTTTGTGTTTTAAATATTTGAAAAATTCATGCATGGGGAGCTTTTCAACATTTTTCAAGCTTATAGAGCAGATCGAGTTTTTCATTTTAAATATTTTTCAAACTCATGTAACGAAGCATTTCTTTTATACTCGATCTTAATTGGGAGTATTATTTCTTATTCGTACTTAATTAATTAAAGTATGCCTTTTCCAATTAAGGAGTACGTACTGATTTCATCATTTTTTTTCCAAATATGCTTATTATTATTATTATTTAAGAGTTTAGGGTAGTTTAAACTCTTGTTTAAGAATGATTTTTAGACACATATGTGTGTTTTATGAGTAAAATATGTATCTGAAGAATATTTCTTTTGCTTTTACACTTTTTGGAATTGCTTGTGTAAATATTTTCCAATCGGTGGCATTTGTTCTCATTTTTATAAGATATCTGTAAAAATTTATATAATAATAATAACATGTGAAAATTCGCCTCTCAACTTTGGAAAATCTGGCACGTGTATCTTCTCCGTGGTGCTTTTACTCTTGGCTGAAAAATCAAAGAGAGAGTGGGTGTACGGTTAATATAAAATTGGAAGTGGATGATCAATTCCCCGCACTTGGTTCAAAACTATATGCTTGATGGATTAGTGGTGCGAGAATTTCATACCAGATGCTGGTGCTGAAGTATTGGTCGATGTTGATGTGGAATTACGACACCCGGGGCACTAGAGATCAAGAAAACCAACGATTAATCAAAGATTCCGTCGGTAAACCATGGGCTGCTGCTTCTGTTGTAGTTGTCGGCGGACCAAAATGCACGGGCACATGGCGTACACAGCACGGTTGGGAATCAGATTTTAATTTAAATTCCGACTGACTGAATTATTACAATTCATCAAACAACAAACAGCTTGTCGCGAAAAGAAATTATATTGATGCATCTACTGGTCGAGAATCCGAGGAAGCTTGAGCTTGTTTGGTTTGTAACTAACTAAATTACAAAGGATGTGTTTGGGAATTTTTTTTTTATAGTTTCGATAAAATTGAAGTTTGTGTTATTTTTGTAAATAAAATTGAAATTACTTAGGTAATAAAAATTTATAAGTTAAAATTTATACAGTAATAATTACATATAAGAAGTGATTTTAAAAGTTTAAAAGATTCTAACAACAAATGAAGCCAACAAAATAAAATTGAAAATAGTGAACGGTAAGAAAAACAATCTTATCATACTCCGAAAACTGCGTCCAATGTGGAATTGGGTTGCGTCAGAAATGAAATTGCAGGGAGGTGTCGTGCGTGTATATCAGTTAAATAGTGATCTCGGTGGTCGAACACCGACAAGTATATTAATTTGCAGCCGATCCGTCTCATCTGCACAAAAAGAAAGCAAGATTCTTACGTGGACGTACGCCACTGCCTTCCAAGTTCATTTTCCTTGATAAATTCTCTGCGCGCCGGAGAAAAGAAAGAAATGCTGTACGTACAGACAGCAATGGCTGCCTGAAGGCGATGCTATATCAATCTGTCAAGCTTGCAGCCTTGGGGGTTTGCATATATCCACCGTCGTCCATTCCAACGGCTGTGATTTACCTTCTAGCTAGGTAGGACCGTATATAGATGTATATCCATAGTTACAGTGCGGGATTTTCTTCTCCTTAATTGCTACGGTGATAAGCACGCTGTCATATTGATTGGTGAGTCTGGAAGCGTGAAAGCAATGGAAAATGAAATGGCGGAAGTTTTCGATGGAAAATGAAAATAATGGTAGAATTGAATAATGTTATTCATCAATTTCCGTGGGTAAGTATCTGTTGTTTTAACGCAATCGAAAACTGTGGGCGGTATTATATTGTGTTACAAGACAATTAAATTAAGGGAAGAAAAGAAAACTGTGGGCTCCCACCCAAGTCTGGAGGGTAGGGTCGATGCAGGGAAGGAAACAAAGGGCTTGCGTGCGTGCATCTTATCATTCATCAACTGGTCCGTATGGGAACAAGTCCTTTGTCCTCGCTTTATCTTTACAGAAGAAAAAACCCAACTAAATCCCAAATAATTATTAAACTTGCTTGTTAGGTAAAACTAATAGAAGGTGAGTTTGGTATTCACTTTTTTGGATGTTAAGGTAAATTTTTTTCCTTCTATTCCACTCTTTACTAACTATAGTAAAAAAATTTACTTCTATTACATCATTTATAAAAATACAGTAAAAATTCTTACAAATTTCGTTATTAAATGAAGTATGGAAAACACGTCGTCTCCACACGTCTGCACTAAAACTGATTAAATAAACAAAACCCAAGACTTTTGGTGGTCTGTCAGGTGATGAAAGAGGAATCCAGACTTTCCTTAAAAAGGGTCCTTTTTTTTATTAATATCACTGTTAAAAGACAGTTGTAAATCCATAAAAAAAATTTATCAACGTAAATATTTGAATTTGAAACTTTAAAATCTAAAGAATTTCTCAAATAAGTTATAACTTTAATGGTCTCGTAGAGGAGTCTTTACTTTACATGGGTCTTCCAATTGAAGGAGTGCACGCGTGTGTACGTGTTTCTTTTAAAAAAGTAGTGAATATGTTAAGAAAACAAAGTAAGTTTTTTTTATAAAAAAAAATAGTGCACAGGTCACCGGTCACAAAATAGTCGTTCGTTTGTACGTAAAAAATGATATAAAAAAATAACGAAAATTTAAAAATTAATGGGAAATGAAAATGATGGATTTGACTGAAAATTACGTAGGGACTGAGATATTTGTATATATATAGAAAATAACAAGAATTAAAAAAAGTTTTTGCTTTCTCATCTATTTCTAAGTGAGTGATGAGACATAAAAATACAAAAAATCTTGATTGAAAAATAAGGAGAAAGTATTTTTCTATCATTTTTCATGTGTAAAAATGACATAACAAAATTAATTAATAAGAAAGTAAATTTCTATAAATTTCTTAATTTTCAGGTACAAATACTCACTTAATATTAAAGTCAGCAAAAACATACTTGTTATTTTCAATATTAAAGTTACAATGAATGCAGTCAGAGATCCCGTGCCAACCCAAGATTTTTTTAGAAAATATAAGAAATCATGAAAATTTTAATTTATAATTTTTCATCGTTTATTATTATTTTCATATTTTTCATATTATAAATTCTAATTTTACCTTTGATTTTTTTAAAAAAAATGTGACGTAATTAATATTCGATGAATTATTTATTGTTAGTGATGATATTTTATTTTTAAAAATATTTTTATTATTAAAGATATTTTAAATGCTAAATTATATATATATATATATATATATATGTAAGAATACATTTTAAATTGTGTGATATGTAAGAATATATGTAAACATTAAGTAAGGATATATATAAATGTTTTAAGATTAGAAGAGTGTTTGTATTTTTTGGACTAAAGAACTACAAAATGAATATAGGAGTTGTTGCAATATCAAGAATTAAAAATTATTACAAAGACAATATCTATTATATATATTTAATTTTTTCAAGAATTAAGTCTAATAATATAAAAATTAGAAGTTGGCGTAAACAAATACGCCTGACGTTATTAGCAACCGTGATTTTACAAATTTGGGGCTTGTGTTGGTGGAGAGAATTTAATATCGTTCCTGCTGAAAATTTTTGTTGTTTTGACGTCTATCAAATCTTACATTTTTTTATATTTCATTACTGCTCATCTCAATCAGTCATATGCGAAGATTATCATTGTTTAAGGACTTTGCTTCATGGTAAATAATTAACTAGAGATTTGTTGCAAATCCCCCTCACAAATCAAATATATGTTCCTGACTAAACTTCTTTTGGATTGGGCATGCAAATCGAAGGGACTGAGAAAACGAAGGAAAATGGACGGATCCACTTGGAATTCGAATATTTTGCATGCATATCCCATCGAATGGTATTTAATCTATTGAAATCGAATATGGATATAGATATTATTAATGTTTTTGAATGCGGATGGTCAGTTCTTTGTTCTTTTATTCCATGTAAATTGCAAAAGATGAGCACCTCGTAGGATTCGAATCTTTGACTTTCTTTAACTTTAAGAAACACACTTTCGTCGTAAAGATACATATATACAAAATTTACATCGAGATGGAAAGATGCATAAAAAATTTACACGGAGATAAGAACAAAAGAAGAAGAAGAGCCCAGCTTACGCCCACCAACACACTTTCGTCAAAAGATACGTATATACAAAATTTACATCGAGGTGGAAAGATGCATAAAAAATTTATATGCAGATAAGAACAAAAGAAGAAGAAGAGACCAGCTTACGCCCACCACATCTTGCAAGCTTCAAGATCATCACGGTTTCCTATTTTGCAAAGTAATTTCTGATTGAAGTGGCTTCAACTCTATTAAAGAAAAACTTGTTTCCAACTTCACGGTAACTTCAAGTTAAAATTGAAAGTAGCGGAACAAACGATATTGAAATTGTATAATAAATTATGTAATAAAAATTTATATGATAATAATAATATATGAAAATTTACGTAAAACTAGAATTAGAACTTTTGAAACTAAAACAAATTAGGTGTGTAATTCAAAAACACCCCAAAATGTGAAAAGACATTATATTACTATAGTCATGTGTTTATTCGATTTTTCATTGAAGTTGCTCTATTATGTCGTAACAGGAGCCAGTCAAAAAAAACTCCCGTAAGAACAAGAGTCACCAACTCGAAATGCAACAAGGTAACAATATCTCTTGATATTATATTGTAGTCAATTTGAAATCAACCAACGCAATATGCATCATCACAACGTTAGTAATTGTTTACGATAAACCGATATGATGTGCTTCAACTATGAGATAATGCTACGGTAACTTAACTGATACGAATTGAGTATGAAATTGATGACTGATACATAAATTGACATCACGAACGTGAAAATGAAGATGAATGAATACATTGTAATGAAATGCCACAAGAAGATACATGAGCAACGTTTTTTAACTTCAAGAGTTAAAAAAAATTGAAACTGAAATTGATTTTATAAACAAAATTAAAATTACATAGTAATTTAGGTAATAAAAATTTATACATTAAAAATTATAGAGTAATAATGATGTTATAAGTGATAAAAATTAGAAAAAAATTGCTTATGAATGGTAGTCGATGAAATGATGGTGAATGAAAGCAAATGGATTTTGCCCACAAGCCTCAAATGGAGAAACATGGTACAAAGGAGAAAAACAAACCATCCGAACAAGATCAAAAAATTTCAACTAAAGAAGGCTGGTGCCTTTGAAAAGTACAACAAAAAATGATGAAAAATAATAAATCAAATTCTTCACTACTATTTATCATATTTTTCAAAGACACAAACCTCTTCAAAAGTAAAATTTTCAGCCGAAATGCAAATCGTTGTGGCAAATAGAGCGCATCGACATGCACAACCACCACCAATTTTGCACGTCAAATTATGCCAACTTGCACAGATCAATATATCCTACAGTTCACGGGAAATGTCGAAATGAAATCATAATCCACTAGACCAGTATTTTTCCAATCCAGTTTGCCGGAGGAAAATCAAATTTCGTCTCCAATAACATTGAGAGATGAAAATATAATTTCGACTGCAGTACTTAGCGTACAGAGCCTGAGTTGCATGAATGAAATTACAAAGGCAAATAGGGCACGCACAAAAATTAAGAGGCCAGGAAAAGGGAGAAAATAAGTCACTTCCATGGATCGTCCCAGCCTGAAGGACCCCCACTTTTCACAAAGTTAACGATAGCCTCGACCACTTCTTCCACCCGATTGGATAGAGAGTGATTACCGTATTCTATCTCAACCTTCTCAGCTCCTCCAAGAGCACTGCACAGTCTGCAAGGGAGATGAATAAAGTCTATTAACCGAACATGAACTTTCACAAAGTAGTAAGGCCTCATCATCTAACAAAATAAAATTGACTGGGTCATTTTCATTGAAGAGCTGTTGACTACCTCTCCACTAGTGCCTTTTTATCAACATACCCTGGAACATACTCATCAGCCATAGAGAATATAACCTGCAGATTTGCCCGTTTTATAACGTTTATTATTAGCAACAAAAAAAGTTAGAGACGTTACAACAATAAATTCTATTACAAAAAAGTGTTGAGAAAAAATGTTGCCTGAAGAAATATTCCAACTAAGAGAAGAAAATCTCGTATAGTCTTGCATATGCCAAAAAATTTTATGGCTCATTTCAGAGAAAAAGCACGCCCAATGCACCATGATGGAAGCAAAAGATGCGTGCTTTTTATTGAGCAATAACAAGCACAATCACAAACATAAAAACTGATATCATTATTGAGCTATTATGAAGCATGCCTAAGCATCCAAAAGCTATAAAGTGGCAGCATCCACATGGCCTTTCGTTATTAGGCACCAAAACACCTTTTGGGACCCACCTAAGACTTGATTAGGGACATGGACCCATATTGTTTAGGTCTGGTAGAGTTAAATGTGTATTAGGGTTTGTGTTGTAAGTAAATTTAATCCTACATTGGTTAAACATTAATTGTCCTCGTATAACTTTTAAACATTAATCATCACCCTCCTCCCAACTACTCCCAATCCATCAGTTGCCTCTCTCTGTCCTTAAACTATTAAGCCTTGCATCATCAGATGAGCATCTTCGTTGTAACTCTCCTATGACCAACTCTTTTTGCTGACACAACTTAGACATGCAACTCACTCTGCCGATGCACCTTATGCAAGCAACGACTCTCTCCATGTTGTAGCTCTTGCAAGGTGACCCTCCTTCGATACTTTTTGAATGTTCGCAAGCGATTCTCCTCTTAAATCTATGATTCTCCCATTGATCCAACAATTCTCCTGCTTTGTTCTTTGATCTGCTAGGTTACGCATGGATAGTTGCAAACAAAGGAAGAGGATAAAAGAGAAAAGAGGAAAAAAGGGCAAAAAAGAAAAAAAAAGGGAGATGCTGTGGAGCATGTACAGGTTATTTAAAAAAAGGAGAGAGAAGAGGAGAAGGGTATTATAAATGGAAGTTAACAAAAAAAAAAAAACTATTGTTCTTAAGAAATAGACTCCTTGCATTCAGACATTGTTTCACAATTTTCCATCATGTATAACATGAGATATGTTTTTTCCAAATAAATGCATCCTTCTGTCATATGTTTATCATAATTAAAACTATTGTTCATGCTAAGTCTTAAAAATTTAGCTCATAGTTTTCTTGGAAAGTAGACCATATTATCTTTCTAATGGATACAGTTCTGTATTTGTCTATTGAGTCTTTTAAAGTTATGAATTTTTTATGTCGTATGAGTCCACTGCATGATTTAAGTAAATAATTACTGCATGTAGCTCCTTTCATACATAACTGCAATCAATCCAATGGTCTAAGTCCTCGGCTGTTATTTTTCCATGCAAGTAGACTTATTTAGCTTTTAATTTCATCATTTTTCATCAAATAAATCAAAAGATATAAATTTGTGAAGTTACACATGCATGTTGTCCTGTTTAAATGGAAACCTGTCTGGCATTAATCCATTTTATCAAGAACTGCCATTAACTTGTCATTTTGAGTATTTATTTGACATTTTTGGTTAAAAGGGATTAATTTAGCTTTCTAATGACTATAATATCATGGTTATTTGATATGGCAATTAAAAGATACATTTTTTCAAAGAACTACCTGTTTACAATGCCTATTTAAACTTTTGACTCTTTGTTTACCCTTTAATTCCAAATGTGCATTTTCCAAGTTTTTTAAATTTGTTTCCCTCTTTTTAGCTAAAACTAAATGCCTTAAAACTTAGATCTTGCCAAGTCTTAAAAATGCCCAATTAACTTCATAAGTGATCTTTTTAAAAAATGTCTGTCATATTCACATTAGGTAAATATATATCTTTATAGGTTGATTCTGCTAGATTAGGCTTTTTATCTTTATTTATTCCTTAGCTATGATTTTTAATCTCTAAAATCAGGAATCCGGAGATAGATTTCTTAATCTCATCACCCTCCTCTCTTAAGATTGCATTAGCCTAAGTTTCATATAAGGGACAATCTTCATTTTAGGGAGCATTAAGAAGTGAGAACATAATGAACCTTATGATACACATCACCAACATAATTAGGCTATTTGGAATTGCATGGAGGCCTACCATGAACAAGTCCCTAAATTTTAAAATCACCTAAGTATGAAAACTTAATGAGTTGACATTTCTCTTTAACTTGGCATTAGCACCCCTTAAGGTTAGATTTCCTTCTAATGACAGTTTTGTATGCATGCTTGACTAATCTCACATGCATTATGCGTAGGCTCATATAGACTTCATCTTCTATTATAACCACATGAGAAAGGATGTCCACTTAGATTAGTACTTAGTCTTTATTTTTTTCTTAATCACTTAAAGAGAAGTGTAACACTTAAATGCTAAGAGTCTCTCCTTCATAATCACTTAATGGAGTTTAAGACATTAATCACCTTTTTAGCCTTTAGTGAGGAAGTGATTTCCCTATCTTTTTTCCTCATTGAGAAATCAACATAAGCCACTCAACCTAGAACATTTAGCCCTAAGACATAGTTAAGCCATTTAAGCATCATTAGGACCCTTATAAGCTAATGCATCCACTTAAGGATAATAGAGAGGCAAGTAATTAGACGTTTAAGGGTACTAATTCTTTCCTTAAGCATACCTGGAGCTCTTACCCAAATCTCTAAGCCATAGGTAAGCAACCATATGACATATATCTTTTCCT
This sequence comes from Amphibolis antarctica, assembly GCA_024699675.1. Lineage (NCBI taxonomy): Eukaryota > Viridiplantae > Streptophyta > Magnoliopsida > Alismatales > Cymodoceaceae > Amphibolis > Amphibolis antarctica. The sequence goes on along the minus strand of JAMKPZ010003724.1, from coordinate 15,053 downwards.
AGTTTAACCTCAATTAAACTACATGACGACTCCATTTTTCTCTTTCACTTCTCTTTTCAATGACGAAGAGAATTGAGAATTTAGTTCAATGGTTTCCACCCAATCTATAAAGAACAACGTTACACATTGTCATCACTTCTAACTTAGGTCTCGTTTGTTTTCTTAACTATAATTTCAGCTCTAACTCTACATAAATTCCTGTGTTATCATTATTGCATAAACTCTCATACATAAATTTTTATGTTATAATTTATTATGCAATGTTATCATCGTTTGTGAAATTATCTTCAACTCTTTATAGTTATTAAAGCTAAAGTTAGAGCTGAAGCTAGATAAACAAACAAACCTTTAGTTTCCAATCAAATAGTTAAATACATAAAAATGACTTCTCAACTTCTTTGTAAAAATATGGTCCACCTTTCTAAGGAGTTAATAACATGGAAGAATTTCAAGTATTTACATGTTTTATTTAGCCTTCCATGTTATTAACAAATATATGAAATAACATAATATATGGAGTCAATAACATAAAACACTTTTAAATTAATTGGGAACAGATATTTGCATATGTACAACAATTATATGAAATAAAGTAAAAACAGAAGACAAATTGCAATAAACCTTCCAAAGCTAACATAACTTTTAAATAAGCAACAAATCAAATTATTACATTAGTGCTTCTTGAAACATATCTAAAACAACAAATTTGAAATGGAGAAGAATTCATATGGAAATTTCATGCAGTGGATTACGGGGCATTAGGGTAGGTTACACTATAAACATTCATTGAGATTCATTTTTGAGAAATACCATCCTTTGAAATTAATGTTCACCTTAGTTACTTGTGATTGCTAACTACTAACAGACAAATCAGTTCTTAAAACTATTTTAATAAACATAAAACTTGAAACTATGAGAAGTGTTCTTATATTCTACCAATTCCATAGCCTCCTGCAGATGTGTTCTTTAAAGATAATTAAAACTAATGAAATGGGGAAAGACAATGTGTACACATGAAATTAAGCAATATCTTATGCAAGAAAAATTTGACCGACTATTGGTCAGTGGTCAATGCTATAATAGTGAGCTAAATTGTTGTACAATAGTTGGCTATAGTTGATACTCAAATCATGTGAAGACATTACACTTCCATTGTAGTGTCTTATCAAAGAAAACACAGTTATCAAAACCTAGGCCCTTCGTTATTGCACACTTTGGAAGAGAGTATGCAGTCTCCTGTTACAGAATAAAATGAATTAATATCATTCACTGAGTGTGATTGATAACTGATTTACATTGTAGCAACCATAACAATTAACAGCTCCACTAGCTGACTTCATAAACAGACTTTTAAAACAAACAACTTATCAAGATTGGAAAGGAAAAAGAGTCCAAGTGGATGGTTAACAAAAGTTGTGTATCCTGACATGAATACTGTCTTATTATGCAACATATAAAGCTCTTAATCTTCATTTTTCTAAGGAATATCTCTATACAAAAGGCTTCATAGAAGGCTTACGCACTAATCCTTGCCAGTAGTTCAATACAAAAATTCCAAAAAGAATAACTAGAAGCATATATCTTCCATACTCTCTTTGTAATAGCTCATAAGATGCTACATTGATGAGTGATTTGATGAAATAATAAGATTTATATGTCCATTACAATGTCATATAATAATAAATATATAAATAAACAAAAACCATTTCATTTTAAAAAGAATGGAATAAGACTTTCATTTGACAAATGATTTTCAATTACCAAGATCTTGAGCAAGAAAGCTCCGTTAATACAGGGCATAAAATTACAAGTTACAAAGGGCCTTTCAATGGTAAACTGCATGGATTCAGCCTTGTCTTTAGCTAAAAGAAAAGTGAAGAGGAAAAAAGTTATCAAAGAAGATAGACCTACTTGGCAAGGCGTATGTGACATATGTCCAAGCCGTTGTTTTAATTGATCATCACTTAGGTCTGAACTGAACATGTCATCGTCCCCCATATAAGAAGAAAGTGAGTGATACCTACAAAATTGTATATTTCATAAGTCACACATAAAAGGAGAAATATGGAAGATCATATTGGGAAAAATCTTAAATAACAATGGTGTACAATGAATTCAGTTGAAAGACCAACATAAATACCATTGTGCTTTTTAAGGCATCAAGGCGACTAGGTATTAGCTTGGGTTCCTATGTACTTACTACCTAACAAAGCTAATGTCTCTTTGGAGACATCTGATAAAATTGGAACGATACGTAACAAAGCTAATGATTTTATACTGGGAAGACAAATACAATGATCAAGATTGTGTTTGTGCACACACAAAATTAAAAATATGAATGTTTATACAACATAAAATTAAAAATATGATTGTTTGTGTACACACAAAATTGAACAGTATGTAATTAAATAGTATTTACATAACATAGTTATATATAAATTAATTTAATTTAAAAATATGACATTGTAAATTGTAAAAACATGTTTTCTAAATATTTTTCCTTTCGGAAAATTGGAAATAATTTCAAATATGACAAAAAAATTAATTTATTTGGAAATTAAAAAATACATGTTTTTCTTTCTCCATCTTCCTTTCTAGCAATTCATCCTTCCTTTCTTCAACTTTAGTCATATGATCAATCGCATAGACTATGACTTCATTTTGAGATTTGTCACAATTAAAATACATAGACAATGTCATGTTGACATTCTCATTATAAACGCAATCATTTCCTGAAACTCAACATGTAATCATGGATGTTTTCCTTTCTTTTTGTCATCCACATGTGATATGCTTGGGGAATTTGTTGCAATTTTAGTACTTTCAAACAAGGGGACGATGGGTTGCAGTGAAATTGAGAGTATCCATGTCAGCATTTAGCCTTGTCTTTTTATCGTCCACATTTGATGTGCTTGGGGAATTTCCAATTTTAGTACTTTCAGATAAGGGGACAAGAGTTGCAGTGAAATTGGGAGTATCTAAACCATGGATTAGCACTTAGCCTCTACACTTGATCTAGACACTACATTTTACTTTTTCGTCCTCCATTAGATAGCTATGAGAGATAAAAATAAGATGAGAAATTCTTTCCAAGGTTGTTCTTTTGGACCATTAAATGAAAACGCGAAAGTAAATGGATGAAAGCTTCATCTTCTTGTGCCTCAAACCAAGTGAGTAGAACATAAACTACTACAATTACGCATCATTATGAGTAACAAACTCCTCTTTTAATAGTGTATCCCTCAACAGCCTCAGTCTTTTCCAAATCCCAATCCCCAAGTAATGGTTAGAGTTGGTAGATTGATGTCCAACAAGGCAATTCCTAGCAGAATGAAACAGCAATAATATTATAAATATAATGTTGTTTAACACTGAAGGAAAATGCATCTTGTTGCTATTGGAGTACCTATTGGTTGTTCCCACATAGCAATGGAAAGCCCAAAAAATCTAAAAGTGGTAGAATTATTTTATTTTAGATTCAAAGGGAAAACGTATTAAGTTCAACATTGTTTCTCTTACCGGTAGGCAGTGATGGGGCCTTCTGGATTAGCATCTCTAGGCATCAACTCCATAGATTTTTCCTCACTTATCATGGTTGCTGCCAAATCTATCATTGAAGCAGTTTCAGGAAGAGTTGCCCTATACTCTCGATCACTAACAGGAGCCTGAACAATCAGAATATACAAGTTAATTAAAAAATAAATTAAATAGTAATGCAACATATGAAAATCCATGCTGCATAAAGGGTCAAAAACATTATATGGGAATTTAGGAAACATCAAATATTAACAAGCATCCCTTTTTTGGGTCAACATATGGTTGTGATTAGTATGCCTCAAATCAATTATCCACGACAATTGACCAACAAAAAATGCATTTACTTATTTATGGAATGTGGACACTATCTGTTCCACCCTATGCAAACTATTGTTCCAGCAAGCAATAGGATCTACCCTATCCAAGAGATCAGAAGAAAATCCAATAAGATAATAACAGGACATACAGGGGTCTACACCCCAAAGAAAATACTAAAAATGTCTCAACAGCTGTACAGAAAAAAAAAAAGATAAGAAAGGAAAATACAAGAAAACAAGATTGCACCACTGAGGAGCCACTATCGTACCCATGCAGTGAGTAGTCCACAAACACCCCACCTAGGAAGAATTAGATCAAGGATTTAGGGGAGGGTTGCAACTACTAAACAATACTACGGAGAAGCACCAGTCGCTTCCACCTTTCAAGATCAGCTTCCAGTAAGACCACAAGAAGGATATAAATGCAAGCAGAAAATACAACAAAATAACTAAGGTTGTAACGTTTAGTTGCAGTTATTAACACCACTAAGGTAGCCAAGAATAAGGGAAGAAATACATGTCACCCAAGAGATATGAACTAAGAGAAATTCATTTCATTTTAGTTTGACAAGTACTTCTATTCATCATACAAACTATCAACAAAATGATTATAAATATCCCACAGAAATCATATATATTTAATGTCATACAAGTGCTTGTGCACTGTTTGTGAAGGTTTAGAATGAGTAATAGAATTTCTATTCAGATATTAAATTAATTTACCAAATTATGACAGTCATATGACCATTCAGGCAGAAAAAACCTTCAGACTCACCCTGCTGAAAGAAAGAATAATAATGTAAAAGCACAAAGACAAGATACCTGCAATATTGCAGCACGCACAGCCCTAGAGCATGCAGAATTTGAGCGCATATAATATACAATATCCTGAATCAATTTTCAGAATCAGCAAAAAATATATTTCAAGTACCATTCAGAACTATCATATTACAAGAACTAAACATACTCTGACTGAAAATAGCTAACCTGGCATCCTGTACTATGTCCAAGCAGTATAACACCTTCAGAGTTTTCCTTGTTGATTAGATAACTAATGAGCTGATCAGTTTCCAGTGAATCCTATTAGAATCATGTTTAACATATTTCTTAATTGTTGGCAGAAAAAGTAAGCACGAATCAAATTCATAAAATCATGAAATAGAGCAGGAAATTTAGATAAAATGTATGGGTGTGCATCTAATTAGAACATAATTCTAAGAAAAATACAAGAAATGGTTCACAGTGAACATTAGGACCAGTGGGACAGGATGAGACCAATAACAATGCCATTGCTCATACCTTTTTTGAGAACGTTAAGGATGCAATCTTATCATGAATAGGAAAGAACCAGTACAAAAGCAGATTGATCATTGGAGATCAATCTGAATGAAGAACCCTACATCAAAAATCTCCTAGGATTTTGACCCATCATCAAAAAGAACCCTCTTACCTTTTTGAAGCAACATCATTATTGAAACTCCAGAGGCTCCAGCATATTACATGAATAACAATCAAAAATGATGATACTGTGCTGCAAAAAGCTTCCCTTAAACCACTGCACGGCCTTAGCTTGTAAGTCTTCACATGAATCCACCCAAACTACACATTGCATAGACATCATTGTCAATTGCCACCAAACCAACTCCACACTGCATAGACATCATCAACACTTGCTTCTAAAGTCCAAAAAGACAAACTCCATGCTGCATAGACATCACTGTCACTTGCCTCCAAACAGATTAACCAACAGGACAAGAAAAGAAGGTTTGCATCCACCGTACATCCAGAACTGCACATCACAATTTGAATATATACTGCCAGCCCATTTACTTCCATACTTCTTAATGACTACTCTCCCATGCAAAAACCACACGAAATAATGCAAGCTTTAACTTTTAGAGGAATCCTGGATTTCCAAACTAGTTTAAATGAATGTCATTTAGATCCCTGACCTGAGGCTAGAAGGTTGTAGCAACTATTGATAGAGAAGACCCCAGAAGAGCATCAATCCCTGGCATCTGGATGTAGAGAAAAATCCTGTGAGAGTATAATAGAAAATGCTGCATATTCCTTCATCATCCATGAAAGGTCTTCTTGCATCAACAGACCAAACAGAGATGCCATCTTCCCCCTGTGCCTACCTCCTTCTAACCATTGCAAAAGGCATGACTGCAAATAACATCAGATAAGATTCGCAAAGTGCTCAACCAATTATCCAACCAAAACAAACTATGCATCCAGAGCCTACTAAACTAAAATTGGCCCGCATAAAGCTTCAAACAGGGATGACACTTTCCCAAAAGGGTGACATCAATGATCTGGACATGCTGACCCCTGATTCATACTTCCTATCAGGCCATCAGGGGTTCTAATAAACAAAGCATCTTCCTATGCATTCCACTGCCACCACCACTTACACAGGAAAACCAGAGTCATTCATTCAAATTTCTAAAACCAAGACCACAATATTTGAAAATGTGAATTTTACCTCACTAAAATCAATTGGCTGGTAGGAAAAAGTTCACAAGTGATAAAAAAGTTTCAATTTCATTCATCATTTTCGATGTAAAATTATTTTTCCCAACATACCCTCACGCTTGTGAGCTTCTCATTAGTACTTTATTTAATGTCTTATGTGTAGCGTACATGGACTAACTTTGATATTGTGTAAATTTTACTTCATTAAAATTAATTGACTAGTACGAAAAGATTCGCAAATGATATAAAAACTTCAATTTCATTCATTGATTTCGATATAAAATTATTTTTCCCAACAGACATTACACCAGTTAATTAAATGGACACCTTGTCCAAAAGATTCACCCCATAGCCAGTTCCTACATATCCTCTCAATTGCTGGGATGACTCCTTTCGGCAACTTAAAAACTGATGTAGAATAGGGGTAATCTCCTAAGATTAACCTTAACAACATGATTTCGTCACCAAAACTTGAACATTTGACCCTCTAGATAGTCAATTTTCTTTCCATTCATTCAATCAGAAAAAGCCAATCAGCTAATTTAGGTTTTCATGTACAAGAAGTAGACCAAGGTACTTGAGAGCAAGGTATTCAGTATCAGTATCAGTATCATATCAAGTATCAATCCTACATAAAAAGGAAATATAAGGTATCAATGGAAATTATGGTGAAGATGGTATAAAGTCATAAAAATATCAAATTTCAAAGAGAAAACCCCGAATTATGGCTTGAAACTCTAAGATAATATTAAAAAATTATAATAAATATGTAAAATCAATTAGATTTAATTTCTAGACAATTATGCTGATAATGTCACATACAATCAACTATATAGTCTGTATGAATGAAAATAACCACAAAACTAACAAATGTAAGAAAATAAGATATACCTTGATAACCTTGGAATGGAATGCTTGGGGATCATAAGTCATAACCATATGCTTCCTACTGCTACTGGATCACCAGATATTGGTTGAACATTTCCTAACATGTCACGTGTTCACTCTATACTACAAAATGATTGTAGGGTCAGGTGGGAGATCACTGCATTCATATCCAGTGTGAAAGTCTTTTTATCATCTCTTCAACATACACTTGCAAATGGTCATCACTAACAGCAATATTTCACACATGCAACATAAAATTAGGATCATGATGCACGAGCAGAACCTAGACATTAACCATTCCCTTACTATTATAGAAGAAAAGAAAAAGAACTAGAGCAGTTGGAAGACGTTAACCTAGTACACTCAATGAGTGGAATGAGTATCCATGATGCATATAGCTGCACGTTGTTTGAAGGTGACCTTCATGATCAATTTGATTATTATTCAAAGATATAGAGTAATATTGGATCTACTCATGCTCCAAGTCATCAAAATCACCAAAATAGACAAAGTCACCACTGCCCACAGTTATCACCATGACGAAACTCATGAAAGTCACGAACAAGGAATGGAGATATACAAGTAAATAATGAAAAGACTGCCAAATTATGAACGACATTATCCATATGTGGGTTATCTTCAAAATATGTTTAATGCTAGATACTATGAGATAGTTTTTTTTCTTTTAGATATTATGAGATAGTTACCAACTACCAAAGATACTATGTCACTACAATGCCATAGACTCATCATGTAGAACGAAAAGAAAGTATGATGTAGTCAAATGAATTATGCTCAGCTCATATATATATAGCAACAACATCTACAAGGTGACAATGCTGACTATAACCCCAAACACTCCAAATGATATTCAATTATATTTTCCAAAGGTTAGTAATTCATATCTTCTTTTTTTACAATTTTCTGTTTAGCATTGTGGTTATCTACAAGCATACAAACCATGTAATTAATTGTATGTGATTTTTTGATATGATTGTCTAAATATTAAAATTAATTGACTTAAAATATATATTATAATTTTTTATTTATCTTAAAGTTTCAAGTCGAAATCCAAGGTTTTTACATCAAAATTCAACGTTTCCATGATTTTATTCCATCTACATTTAAATTTTGAAAGAGATGGGAGTTATTATGACAACAATCCAATTTATAATTCCACTACTTAGGGTCAGCCCAACATTCTGAGTCATAAAGTATAACTGGCAAATGACAGTTTTATAAAATTTCCCTTTTAATTTTAAAAGCATGTTCCTATCACACAACACTTCAAAAGTATTTCTCCACTTCATCCAACCAACTTTAATCCTATGAATAACATCCTCTATAATTTCATAATTACTACTTATTATAGATCCTAAGTATTTAAAAGTTTTTCTTTTATGGATCTCATGGTATAAAAAGTATATACCTTCATCATTATTCCTATAAGGCATAAAAAATCAGAAATGCCTAGCCTGCCCATAATGCCTTGATCCCTAGGCAACACCTTCGTGAACACCTTTACTAGTCCAAGAAATAAATGTTCTATAAATATCATTGACAAAATATGGAGATTCCTTAAAGCCACTAGAACAATCAAAATTCTCAAAGAAGAAAACATACTTCCTTCAAGCTGGAGATGCCATGTCCAGTATAAGATGAAGATAGCAACATTTGGACCAGAGACCACTTTTCCTTCTCCAAAGCAACTGAAAGAGGCTCTATATACCTACCGAAAGTATGAAAGTGAAAATTCTAAGAATTATAATATATATATATATATATATATATATATAATAAAAGGAGATATCAGAAAAACCATTAACATGACTCTTATTATCTGCAAAAGTGTGACGTATGGAATCACAAATAAAATAGCAGATGTTTTCATTACATAAATTGGAAAGATTTGACATGAAATAAGAGTTTAATGGTTTAATGGTTTTTTGACAAATCAGTTAGACTGATATTTCAAAGATAAATAGTATGGAAGAATCTCAATATGTAAAAATATAAGGACAAAGACAAACATAAAGATGGCTTCTTTTTCATCTTTGAAATTGTTAATTTTCAGTCATTTAATATTTTTTGGCACTTTGTGACTCATGCATATACCCTATGCTTCTGAAGGATACATAGATATCATTTCAATAGGGTAAATAGGTAGGGGTAGATTAAAGAGATCATTATGACGATCTTAGTTGGGTTGCTAATAAGTATTAATTTTCTTATTGATGAAGCTTATGTACTATAAATAAAGGAGGCTGTAGTTCATTTCTATATGAATAAAATCTTCTGCCTTTCTTGTTTTCCACATCCTAAACCACCAGTGACTTCCCCTTCCTGATCACTTCTCCCCCTCCATCCTTCTAATGGCTTCCCCATCAACCAAACCCTGGAGGCAAACATATGCTGGTTCCTGCATTGCAACATCAACCAGAAACCTTCCCATCAATGATGTAACGGTACATAGACCTACCAAAGGATGCTACCTTGCTAGGGATGCAAGCAAAGATATATAGTGTGGAAATACATGTTTCCATGTCCATATCTATTTCAAAATTCAAATATGGATACGGATACAAATATAATACAGAGCTAATTTGAAACCCATATCCTTAAAAAGTGGATATGGATACAGTTTAGATATTAAAGAAACAAATATGGATTTTTATTTGATACAAATATGGTACAATTATTAAATCAAATGGATATGGATTTATATCAAATATAAATACAAATGAGATATTAAAAGAAACGAGTATGGATTTATGTTAGGAACAAATATAAAGAATATTGTAAAATATAGAAATAATCCAAATTACAAAAAATCTTAGAATACAATATTAAAATATTTTGTAATGATAATATAACAAACATTATTTCTCAATTTTAGTCACAATTTAATTTGAACGAGATAAATTATGTACATATGTCAAGATATATAAAAAGTTTGACTTAAGTATAATTATGCTGATGCTTAACCCATCAAAAAATCTCCCCATTATCTCGATCAAATCTAATGGTCCAACACCCTTCTTCTAATAGGCAGGATCTCAATTGATGTCAACACGATCTCTACTCCCAACCATTGTAGACACCATCACTACCTTTCTCCCTTTTCTCTCAATTCAACATTTGTCACCAACAAAATGAGAGACAAGGAATCCTTTTAGACCATGCACTTCGGTTGGGACAATCATTCCCCTATTTGATCAGATTACTTTGTCCCCTCCCTCTTTTCAAACTCTGTCGAAGCATCCAATGACAGGAAGCCTCCTTCTCAATCATGGTATCCATAACTTCTACCCCTTCAAGACTATGCAATAGTTTAAGAGCAAATACGTTGGGCTAGGATTGAGGGACCTTGAAGAACGAAAAATGTTCCAAGTTGCATGCACATGAAGACATTGCCAAAGCCCCCTCTTGTATTCTAACCACAGCACCCCCACACCAAGTCACATGGATGAACTTCCAAGGAGGAGGCACCAAGCTTGCCGCCAAATTGAAGTCCCGATCCTGGCACATTTGAGGTCCTAGAGATCCCATCTCCACCTTCATAGATCATTGAAATCCTATCAATTGAGGAGGCGATGCCGATGACCCCTCTCCTAGTGACAACAACTCAAGCCATGCTTTCATTGTCCAACCTTGCTTCTAGGTTGCGGAGGTGAAACAAGGTGAACTAGGGCTACACCCCTAATGATCACTAGTTTAATAATTTTGTGTTTACCAAGGTGTTCATGGAATCATCCAATCAATGTTGTAACCATTTATTATTTTATCTATTTTGTTTGTTGTAATCTTTGTCGCAACATCACTTATCGTTTACCATAGCCGCAATGCTAATTCACGATCATCAAAACTCATCTAAGATAATATAATTAAAATCCCACTAAGTTCAAGCATCATCAACATCCCAATGACTCCCATTAACATTCACACTACTTGACTTTCTATGTCATCCAACCTAAACAGTTGCACCTATCGACATATCAATGACTCTCGATCAACATGTCAAAGCCTTTCAAATGTAGTCATCCAGTTACCAGTTGATCGATGAATCCTTCGGTCTAACCATTTTTACCTTTTAGGGTTTATCAATGAATCCCTTGAATAAACCGTCATTCCAGCATACACCTTCCCTTAGGTTTACCAATAAGATCTGTCAGCCTATCGACTGATGTATCCTTTCGACTCATTTGATGTATCACAAAACAACAAATCCCTTAGTAAATATACCCTATGTTCAATCACCAAGTCCCATCAACATGTCGATGCTTCATTAATAGAATGTTAATGCCTATGGTAATGCCCTCACTTAATCAAGATGCTAATGATCCCATCGGCATTACCTACTCTTCAACATCTTAACAAAACAACACATGGTATTCTCGATCATGACATCCTTTTAATCGCTTGATCAGGGTCGTTACACATTTTCCTTATCAAATTGAACCACGAAACACCATATGTCCTTTATTACATTTGAGAATGACACTTGAATAAATAGCACTTATTATACACTAAAGGATATGAGCACAGTGATAGTTTGGAGTTATCATTACTACATCTTACACAACCATAGCTTTCCTCCACAACACGACCTTTGCATCCAACCAGCATCCCCAACAATAGATATAATCTCTTGTTGGATCAAAGCTTTACTAGAGGGAGTGAATAGTGAAGCAAATAAATTTTAAAATAGTCAATTTAAGTAATTTGTGAAACCTTAAAAAACACTTGATTGATTAATTAGAAATGCAAGTACAAAGAAGACAAAAATATTTTATAGGGGTTCACCCAAATTGAGCTAATCTACTCCCTAAGACACCAACCTTGAGATTTTCACTATCTCCCAATGTTTTACAGGTTCACACTTTAACCTTTATATTCGCACCAACCCCTTATGCTTTTACGGGCTCAACAATAACTTATTGACAAGGCAATGACCTTATCCCCTTGTAAAGCACCAACCTTGCAAGTCTCACCATACTCTAGTGAGATAGGTTTGTCAATTTAAGCAAAAAATAATGAAAGCACAAATTGATTTTTCATTTAAAACAATGTGCACAATGGAATACCAAAACATAGGATGCAACTTTTAAAACATAACATTGATAGTATGTTGCTGAAACACCTCTTACAAATAAATAAAAATAAAGTACTTAAGAGTGTAATAACGAACGAAGCTTTTTCTTTATGAAACTTTTCTTCTGTGTAAATGAACAGCAACTCCTTTGAGATAGATGTTAAAGAGAGAAAAGATAAATGAATATTTTGTAGCAGCACTCTTCGACTTGGAAAATGAAGTGACAATGGTTCAATGCCCTCTCCTATCTTCTACTCTCATTCAAGACTAACACATATTTATAATCAAACTTATGGAATATATGGAAATAAATTATTTCAATTACAATCAATTTAATTCAAAAACATACCATACAAATATTTAATTAAAATGTCAACATGTTATATTAACAAACCAGTAAATTTGAATACTTTCTATAAATGCTTATTTGTCAAATAAACAAATGATATCGAATTAATTCAAGAGCTTTCCAAAATAAAATGACAACTATTCGATTATAATATTTGAATTTAAAAAACATTCCATATTAATTTAATAGCATTTCATCAACAGATATTTCGTTAAGTTTATTTCAAAAACTTTCCATAAGTATAATTAATTAAATCACAAATTATTCAATTAAATATATCATTTTTAAATCATATGAAATATATCTTAAATTCAAATTTCAAATAAATCAAATCACCACAATTAAATTGAATATTTATTCCATAGAAATTATATTTAAGAAATTCAGTTTTACTGAATATTTCAACGGTTTACCTGAAATCACTTTCAAGTTATTCAAAGCATATCTCCGGTATACCCGACAGTAAGAAAAACTATTTAACATATATGATTGGTATTACCGAAGGCCTTACAAGTTAACCATAGGATTTAACAGTTTAACCAACATATTAAGTACATATACTGTATTAAAATATTCGTAAGTAACAATATTATATTAAGATAATTAAAATAATTCTACAAGATAGAAATATATAATAACTATTCAAGACTATCACGGGTTTATCAATACAGTTATTGTTTTACCTGAACAGTCAACGATTTATCTGAACATTAAAGCACACAAAAAGAATAGTTTAACCTATATTTGAACGATTTTACTGATTAATCTCCTGGATTAACTGTTAGCAATAAATATATGTAAACCTGTTAGATATCAATATAAAATATTTTAATTATCAAACCCAACAGGATAAATACAATCAATTCATTGATTAACTTTTCCATTATCAAAACCATAATTAAAACATCATCAATCATAATTAAAATCTTTTCCTTAACATCTCTGTCCTATAGAAATAGAAGAGGGAAGTTAGATGGATATCTTTTCCTACATGAATCCTTGTAGGAATACATCATTGTTCGATTTACAGCATGCACCTTGGTTGTTCCATGCATCTAAGTTTATCTATATTTTTTCTTACATGAATACTTTCAGGAATACATCATCATTCATTTTTACAACATGCATCCTAGTTGTTTCATAGATCTAAATTTTATCAATGTCTTACTTAAGTTGTATAGATCCTTGCTGTCTAATCATTTTGCATTCATCATCGAACTAGTTCCATAGTTTTCCTTTGCATTCTTTATCGCAACTTTCATGTCAACATGAATCTTTGTGGCACGTTTTGTGGGAATCTTATTTTTTATCTTCGCTTGCATGAATTACGATAGCTTTATTTCATCCTTTTGAATCTGCAACCTACTTGCATCAAATACAATTAGACTTACATAATCCAATAAATCTAGCAACTAAAATAAATCTATGCATGGTTGAGAAGCTGACTACGGTCAAGTGGGTGAGGTGTCTAATACCTTCCTCACTTATACCCAAAGTACTTATCCATAATCATCTAATCGTAGACCATCATCATCTCATTTCTTTGAAGGTCCTTTTTCAATCTAGTTTTCCTAGTTTTGACCCATAGATTAGGTGGCAACCTCATCACATTTTATTTTCTCTTTTTCCCCCAGTCATTATCCACTCTATGATCTAAATCCCATAAATTACACTATACATAGTTAATAGTAGCATGTACGCATTCATCTGGACTTGTCTGTGTCCAAGGAATTTTCTCCTACTTGAATCTAAGCAAAAACATATTTCTAAGATGTTTTCATCATGATTTCTCACCGCATATCTTGTGCTTTCATCATCCACTTTTTACGACATACATCCTTGTTGTTTTATCTTGTTTTCGCATCATCAAGCCCGATTCCTGCATGAATCCATAGGTACACATGTCGATCTTATGATGTACTTTGCTTTGTTTCCATAAACTACATCCTATTAACGTGCATCAACCAATCCATTTTGAATCTTATTTAGCATTCGAGCATCATCAGCCATTTGTCACCTCCTACACTAAGATCTAGTTGCTAAAATAAATTTACAAAATAGTTTTGAGAGGTCAACCATTGTCAAGCAGGTGAGGTATCTAACACCTTCCTCACTCACACCTAAAGCACTTGTCCAAAATCATCTAACTATAGACTATTCTTATCCTATTCCTTTGAAGGTGTATCCTCCTTCAATCTAGTTTTCCTAGTTTTAACCAAAAAATTAGGTGGTGACTCCATTTTATTTATTTTCCTTTTCCCCTAGTCATCATCCACTCTGTGATTTAAATTTCATAGGTTACAAAAGGTGAAGTAGTCACTCAACACTATAAACAAAGGAGTTACTTATTAAGAGGCAGAGTAGTCGTTTGAACCACAAGCAAAAGAGTCGT
>JAMKPZ010003722.1:0-10936 GCA_024699675.1 Amphibolis antarctica | reverse complement strand
TTTAATTCCCTTAATTCTTACAAACTGTCTGATATTTTAAAATTCTAAGTCTTTGAATAAATGAAGCAATCAAATAATCTAAAAGTTATTTCAACCATTATGAAAGAAAAAATTTACAAAATGAAATTAAATGTGAATTAATACATTTTTTTACGTGCATGCCATTTCATATAGAGGTGTAACCGACATTGGGTGGTGTGCAACCATACTAACACAAAAGTACTGGATCCCATCAGAACTCCAAGTTAAGTGTGTTTGCGCAAGAGTAGTACTAAGAAGGGTGACCTCTTGGGAAGTTCTTGTGTTGCATTCATTTTTGAATTCGTATAGTCCATTCGTTTTCGAAAGTTTCATGTGACTAAATTAATCTCTGACACGTTGTTCATAGGAAGAATACTGTGGAACATTGGTGACGTCAAGGGGATGCAAGTTTGAAGATTGAGTGTTCTCGGAAAGTGCAAATTAGGTGATAATGCTAAAAGTTGAAATCATCAAGACTTCTTTAATTCCCATAAAATTTCCAAACAGTTAGAAATTCTAAAAATTTTAGACTTTGAATAATGTAGCAATCAAATAATGCAACTGTTTTTTCAACTTCGACAAAACTGAAAATTTTCAAATTGAAATTAAATGTAAATAAATAAAATTTTCACGTGGGTCGATTTCACATAGATTTGAAACCGACATTGTGTCTTTTGCTGGCACACCAACACAAAAGCAATGGAGGCCTTCTAAATTACATAGTTATGTGTGCTTGGGCAAGAGTAGTACTAACACAGATGACCTCTTGGCAAGTTGTTGTGTTGCACATATTTTTAAATTCGCTTAGTCCTTTATTCTTCGACAGATGCATGCGATTAAACTAATTTATGACACGAAGTTGAAATAAACCCAAATAGAGTGCAAGATTGCTAACATCGGAGGGACGCCTTTTCCAAGATTGGCGAATCCCGGATTGTGCAAATAAGGAGAGAGAAGTAAAAGTTGTAATGATGAAGATTTCTTTAATTCCCACAATTCTTACAAATGGTCAGATATTTTAAATTTCTAAGGTTTTGAATAAATGAAGCAATCAAATAATCTAAAAGTTATTTCAATCATAATGAAAGAGAAAATTTACAAAATGAAATAAAATTTGAATTAACACATTCTTTTACATGCATGGCATTTCAAATAGATGTCTAACTAATAGTGGGTTGTGTGCGAACATACTAACACAAAAGCATTGGATCACATCAGCACTCCAAAGTTAATTGTGTTTGGGCAAGCGTAATACTAAGAAGGGTGACCTCTTGGGAAGTTCTTGTGTTGTACTCATTTTTGAATTCGTATAGTCCATTAGTTTTCGAAAGTTGCATGTGACTAAACGAATCTCTAACATGTTGTTCACGGAAGAATAGTGTGGAACATTGGTGACGTCGAGGGGATGCGAGTTTGAAGATTGAGGGATCTCGGAAGATGCAAATTATGTGATAATGGTAAAAGTTGAAATGATCAAGACTTCTTTAATTCCCATAAATTTTCCAAATAGTTAGAAATTATAAAAATTTAACACTCTGAATAATGTAGAAATCAAATAATGCAACTGTTTTTTTAATTTCGTCGAAACAGAAAATTTACAAAATGAAATTAAATGTAAATTAATAAAATTTTCACGTGGGTCGATTTCATATATATTTGTAACCGACATTGTGTCTTTTGCAGGCACACCCACACAAAAGAAGTGGAAGCCTTCAAAGTTGCACAGTTATGTGTGCTTGGGCACGAGTAGTACTAAGACAGGTGACCTCTTTAGAAGTTCTTGGGTTCCATTCATTTTTGAATTCGTATAGTCAATTAGTTTTCGAAAGTTGCATGTGACTAAACTAATCTCTGACACGTTGTTCAAATCTGGAAGAATAGAGTGGAACATTGGTGACGTCGAGGGGATGCAAGTTTGAAGATTGAGGGATCTCGGAAGGTGCAAATTAGGTGATAATGTTAAAAGTTGAAATAATCAAGACTTCTTTAATTCCCATAAATTTTCCAAATATATAGAAATTATAAAAATTTAAGACTCTGAATAATGTAGAAATCAAATAATGCAACTGCTTTTTCAACTTCGTCGAAACATAAAATTTAGAAAATGAAATTAATTGTAAATTAATAAAATTTTCACGTGCGTCGATTTCATATATATTTGTAACCGACATTTTATCTTTTGCAAGCACACCAACACAAAAGTAGTGGAAGCCTTTAAAGTTCCATAGTTTTTTGTGCCTGGGCAAGAGTAGTACTAATTTAGTTGCACTCATTTGAAAGTTGCACTCATTTACGAATTCGTATAGTCCATTAGTTTTCGAAATTGCATGTGACTAAACTAATCTCTCACACATTGTTCATATCTGGAAGTATAGTGTGGAACGTTGGTGATGTCGAGGGGATGCAAGTTTGAAGATTTGGGGATCTCCGAAGGTGCAAATTAGGCGATAATGCAAAAAGTTGAAATGATCAAGACTTCTTTAATTCCCATAAATTTTCCAAATAGTTAGAAATTCTAAAAATTTAACACTCTGAAGAATGTAGAAATCATATAACGGAAATTTATTTTCAACTTTGTTGAAACAGAAAATTTACAAAATTAAATTAAATGTATATTAATAAAATTTTCATGTGAGACGATTTCATATATATTTGTAATCGACATTGTGTATTTTGCAGGCACACTAACACAAAAGTAGTGAAACCCTTCAAAGTTCCATAGTTTTGTGTGCTTGGCAAGAGTTGAAATAAGATGGGTTACCTCTTGGCAGGTTCTAGTGTTGCACACATTTTTAAATTTGTCAGTTCAATTATTTTTTGACAGATGCATGCGATTAAACTAATCTATGACACGAAGTTGAAATATACCAAAATAGAGTGCAAGATTGCTTACATGGGAGGGAAGCTGTTTCCAAGATTGGTGAATCCCAGATTGTGCAAACAAGGAGAGAGAAGTAAAAGTTGAAATGATGAAGACTTCTTTAATTCCCACAATTCTTACAAATAGTCAGATATTTTAAAATTCTAAGTCTTTGAATTAATGAAGTAATCAAAAAATCTAAAAGTTATTTCAATAGTTATGAAAGTGAAAATTTACAAAATGAAATTAAATGTGAATAAACACATTTTTTTATGTGCATGCCATTTCATATAGAGCTCTAACCGACAAGGGTCGTGTGTGACCATACTAACACAAAAGCACTGGATAGTTCATTAGTTTTTGAATGTTGCATGTGACTAAACTAATCTCTGACACGTTGTTCAAATCCAGAAGAATAGTGTGGAACATTGGCGACGTCGAGGGACTGCATGTTTTAAGATTGAGGGATCTTGGAAGGTGCAAATTAGGTGATAATGCTAAAAGTTGAAATGATCAACACTTCTTTAATTCCCATAAATTTTCCAAATAGTTAGAAATTCTTAAAATTTAAGACTCTGAATATTGTAGAAATCAAATAATGCAACTGTTTTTCCAACTTCGTTGAAACAGAAAATAAATGTAAATTAATAAAATTTTCACGTGTGACGATTTCATATATTTTCGTAACCGAAATTGTGTCTTTTGTAGGCACACCAACACAAAAGTAGTGGAAGCCTTCAAAGTTCCATAGTTATGTTTGCTTGGGCAAGAGTTGTACTAAGATGGATGACCTCTTGGCAAGTTGTTGTGTTCCACACATTTTTAAATTCATCTAGTCAATTATTCTTCGACAGATGCATGCAATTAAACTAATCTTTGACACGAAATTGAAATATACCAAAATAGAGTGCAAGATTGCTTACATGGGAGGGATGCCTTTTCCAAGATTGAGGAATCCCGATTGTGCAAACTTGGAGAGAGAAGTAAAAGTTGGAATGAAGAAGACTTCTTTAATTCCCACAATTCTTACAAACATTCAGATATTTTAAAATTCTAAGTGTTTGAATAAATGAAGCAATCAAATAATCTAAAAATTATTTCGACCGTTATAAAAGAAAAAATTTACAAAATTAAATTAAATTTGAATTAATACATTTTTTGACGGGCTTGCCATTTCATATAGAGGTGTAACCAACATTGGTCTTGTGCGACCATACTAACACAAAAGCATTGGATCCCATCAAAACTCCAAAGTTAAGTGTGTTTGGGCAATGGTAGTACTAAGAAAGGTGACCTCTTCAGAAGTTCTTGTGTTGCATTAATTTTTGAATTTGTATAGTCCATTTGTTTTCGAAAGTTGCATGTGACTAAACAAATCTCTGACATGTTGTTCAAATCCATAAGAATAGTTTGGAACATTGGTGACATCCAGGGGATGCAAGTTTGAAGATTGAGGAATCTCAGAAGGTGCAAATTAGGAGATAATGCTAAAAGTTGAAATGATCAAGACTTCTTTAATTCCCATAATTCTTACAAACAATCAGATATTTTAAAATTTTAAGTCTTTGAATAAATGAAGCAACGAAATAATCTAAAAGTTATTTAAATCGTTATGAAATAGAAAATTTACAAAATGAAATTAAATGTGCATTAATACATTTTTTTACGTGCATGCCATTTCATATAGATGTCTAACGGACATTGGGTCGTGTGCGACCACACTAACACAAAAGAAATGGATTCCATCAGAACTCCAAAGTTAAGTGTGTTGGGGCAAGAGTCGTACTAAGAAGGGTGACCTCTTCGGATGTTCTTGTGTTGCACTCATTTTTGAATTCGTATAGTCCATTAGTTTTCGAAAGTTGCATGTGACTAAACAAATCTTTGACACGTTGTTCAATTCCGGAAGAATAGTGTGGAACGTTGGTATCGTTGAGGGGATGCAAGTTTGAAGATTGAGGGATCTCGGAAGGTGCAAATTAGGTGATAATGCTAAAAGTTGAAATGATCAAGACTTCTTTAATTCCCATAAATTTTCCAAATAGTTAGAAATTCTAAAAATTTAACACTCTGAAGAATGTAGAAATCATATAACGGAAATTTATTTTCAACTTTGTTGAAACAGAAAATTTACAAAATTAAATTAAATGTATATTAATAAAATTTTCATGTGAGACGATTTCATATATATTTGTAATCGACATTGTGTATTTTGCGGGCACACTAACACAAAAGCAGTGAAACCCTTCAAAGTTCCATAGTTTTGTGTGCTTGGCAAGAGTTGAACTAAGATGGGTTACCTCTTGGCAAGTTCTAGTGTTGCACACATTTTTAAATTTGTCAGTTCAATTATTTTTTGACAGATGCATGCGATTAAACTAATCTATGACACAAAGTTGAAATATACAAAAATAGAGTGCAAGATTTCTAACATGGGATGGATGCCTTTTCCTAGATTGGGGAATCCGAGAGGTTGCAAACAAGGCGATAGAGGTAAAAGTTGAAATTATGAAGACTTCTTTAATTCCCATAATTCTTACAAACAGTCAGATATTTTAAATTTCTAAGTCTTTGAATTAATGAAGTAATCAAATAATCGAAAAGTTATTTCAATCGTTATGAAAGAGAAAATTTACAAAATGAAATTATATGTGAGTTAATACATTTTTTTACGTGCATGCCATTTCATAAAGAGGTCTAACCGACAAGGGTCGTGTGCAACCATATTAACACAAAAGCACTAGATAGTTCATTAGTTTTCGAATGTTGCATGTGACTAAACTAATCTCTGACACGTTGTTCAAATCCGGAAGAATAGTGTGGAACGTTGGCGACGTCGAGGGGATGCAAGTTTTAAGATTGAGGGATCTCGGAAGGTGCAAATTAGGTGATAATGCTAAAAGTTGAAATGATCAACACTTCTTTAATTCCCATAAATTTTCCAAATAGTTAGAAATTCTTAAAATTTAGGACTCTGAATATTGTAAAAATCAAATAATGCAACTATTTTTCCAACTTCGTTGAAACAGAAAATAAATGTAAATTAATAAAATTTTCACGTGTGACGATTTCATATATTTTTGTAACCAAAATTGTGTCTTTTGTAGGCACACCAACACAAAAGTAGTGGAAGCCTTCAAAGTTCCATAGTTATGTTTGCTTGGGCAAGAGTAGTACTAAGATGGATGACCTCTTGGCAGGTTGTTGTGTTGCACACATTTTTAAATCCGTGTTGTCAATTATTCTTCAACAGATGCATGCAATTAAACTAATCTTTGACACGAAATTGAAATATACCAAAATAGAGTGCAAGATTGCTGACATGGGAGGGATGCCTTTTCCAAGATTGAGCAATCCCGATTGTGCAAACTTGGAGAGAGAAGAAAAAGTTGAAATGAAGAAGACTTCTTTAATTCCCACAATTCTTACAAACATTCAGATATTTTAAAATTCTAAGTGTTTGAATAAATGAAGCAGTCAAATAATCTAAAAATTATTTCGACCGTTATAAAAGAAAAAATTTACAAAATTAAATTAAATTTGAATTAATACATTTTTTGACGGGCTTGCCATTTCATATAGAGGTGTAACCGACATTGGTCGTGTGCGACCATACTAACACAAAAGCATTGGATCCCATCAAAACTCCAAAGTTAAGTGTGTTTGGGCAACGGTAGTACTAAGAAGGGTGACCTCTTCGGAAGTTCTTGTGTTGCATTAATTTTTGAATTCGTATAGTCCATTTGTTTTCGAAAGTTGCATGTGACTAAACTATTCTCTGACACGTTGTTCAAATCCGTAAGAATAGTTTGTAACATTGGTGACATCCAGGGGATGCAAGTTTGAAGATTGAGGAATCTTAGAAGGTGCAAATTAGGTGATAATGCTAAAAGTTGAAATGATCAAGACTTCTTTAATTCACATAAATTTTCCAAACAGTTAGAAATTATAAAAATTTAAGACTCTGAATAATGTAGAAATCAAATAATGCAATTGCTTTTTCAACTTCGTCGAAACAGAAAATTTAGAAATTGAAATTAAATGTAAATTAATAAAATTTTCACGTGCGTCGATTTCAAAGATATTTGTAACCGACATTTTGTCTTTTGCATGCACACCAACACAAAAGCAGTGAAAGTCTTTAATGTTCGATAGTTATGTGTGCCTGGGCAAGAGTAGTACTAAGATGGATGACCTCTTGGTAGGTTGTTGTGTTGCACACATTTTTGAATCCGTGTTATCAATTATTCTTCGACAGATGCATGCGATTTAGCTAAACTTTTACACAAAATTGAAATTTACCAAAAAAGAGTGCAAGATTGCAGACATGGGAGTGATGCCTTTTCCAAGATTGGGGAATCTGGGATTGTGCAAACAAGGAGAGAGAAGTAAAAGTTGAAATTATGTAGACTTCTTTAATTCCCACAATTCTTACCAATAGTCAGATATTTTAAATTTCTAAGTCTTTCAATAAATGAAGCAATCAAATAATGTAAAAGTTATTTCAATCGTTATGAAAGAGAAAATTTACACAATGAAATTAAATGTGAATTAATACATTTTTTTACGTGCATGCCATTTCATATAGAGGTGTAACCGACATTTGGTCTTGTGTGACCATATCAACACAAAAGCACTGGATCTCATCAGAACTACAAAGTTATGTGTGTTTGGGCTAGAGTAGTACTAAGAAGGGTGACTTCTTGGGAAGTTCTTGTGTTGCACTCACTTTTTAATTCGTATAGTTCATTAGTTTTTGAAAGTTGCATGTGACTAAACTAATTTCTGACACGTTGTTAAAATCTGGAAGAATAGTGTAGAACATTGGTGACGTCGAGGGGATGCAAGTTTGAAGATTGACGGATCTTGGAAGGTGCAAATTAGGTGATAGTGCTAAAAGTTGAAATGATCATGACATCTTTAATTCCCATAAATTTTCCAAACAGTTACAAATTCTAAAAATTTAAGACTTTGAATAATTTAGAAATCAAATAATGCATCTATTTTTTCAACATCGTCGAAACAGAAAATTTAAAAATTGAAATTAAATGTAAATTAATAAAATTTTCAGGTGGGTTGATTTCATATATATTTGTAACTGACATTGTGTCTTTTGCAGGCACACCAACACAAAAGTAGTGGAAGCCTTCAAAGTTCAATAGTTATGTGTGCTTGGCCAGGAGTAGTACTAAGATGGATGACCTCTTGGCAAGTTGT
This sequence comes from Amphibolis antarctica, assembly GCA_024699675.1. NCBI lineage: Eukaryota > Viridiplantae > Streptophyta > Magnoliopsida > Alismatales > Cymodoceaceae > Amphibolis > Amphibolis antarctica. Next base: position 2,838 of record JAMKPZ010003722.1, on the reverse strand, counting down.
TGTGTTGCACACATTGTTAAATTCGTCTGGTCAATTATTCTTCGACAGTTGCATGCAGTTAAACTAATCTATGACAAGAACTTCAAATATACTAAAATAGAGTGCAAGACTGCTGACATGGGAGGGTTGCGTTTTCAAAGATTTGGGAATCCCGATTGTGCAAACAAGGAGAGAGAAGTAAAAGTTGAAATGATGAAGACTTCTTTAATTCCCACACTTCTTACAAACAGTCAGATATTTTAAAATTCTAAGACTTTGAATAAATGAAGCAATTAAGTAATCTAAAAGTTATTTCAATCGTTTTGAAAGAAAAAATTGACAAAATGAAATTAAATGTGAATTATCACATTTTTTTACGTGCATGCCATTTCATATAGAGGTCTAAACGACAAGGGTCGTGTGTGACCACACTAACACAAAAGCACTGGATAGTTCATTAGTTTTCGAAAGTTGCATGTGACTAAACTAATCTCTGACACGTTGTTCAAATCCGGAAGAGTAGTGTGGAACATTGGTGACATTGAGGGGATGCAAGTTTGAAGATTGTGGGATCTCGGATGGTACAAATTATGTGATAATGCTAAAAGTTGAAATGATCAAGACTTCTTTAATTCTCATAAATTTTCCAAATAGTTAGAAATTCTAAAAATTTAAGACTCTGAATAATGTAGAAATCAAAAAATGCACCTGTGTTTTCAACTTCGTCGAAATAGAAAATTTACAAATTGAAATTAAATTTAAATTAATAAAATTTTCACATGTTTCGATTTCGTATATATTTGTAACCGACATTGTGTCTTTTGCAAGCACACCAACAAAAAAGCAGTGGAAGCCTTCAAAGTTGCAATGTTATTTGTGCTTGGGCACGAGTAGTACTAAGATGGATGACGTCTTGGCAAGTTGTTGTGTTGCACACATTTTTAAATTCGTCAAGTCAATTATTTCTCGATAGTTGCATGCAGTTAAACTAATCTATGACAAGAACTTGAAATATACTAAAATAGAGCGCAAGATTGCTGACATGGGAGGGATGCCTTTTCCAAGATGTGGGAATCCCAATTGTGCAAACAAGGAGAGAGAAGTAAAAGTTGAAATGATGAAGACTTCTTTAATTCCCACAATTCTTACAAACAGTCAGATATTTTAAAATTCTAAGTGTTTGAATAAATGAAGCAATCAAAAAATGTAAAAGTTATTTCAACCATTATAAAAGAAAAAATTTACAAAATGAAATTAAATTTGAATTAATATATTTTTTTACGTGCATGCCATTTCATATAGAGGTGTAACCGACATTGGTCATGTGCGACCATACTAACACAAAAGCACTTGATCCCATCAAAACTTCAAAGTTAAGTGTGTTTGGGCAAGAGTAGTACTAAGAAGGGTGACCTCTTTGAAAGTTCTTATGTTGCATTCATTTTTGAAATCGTATAGTCTATTAGTTTTCGAAAGTTGCATGTGACTAAACTAATCTTTGACATGTTGTTCAAATCCGGAAGAATAGTGTAGAACATTGGTGACATCGAGGGGATGCAAGTTTGAAGATTGAGGGATCTCGGAAGGTGCAAATTAGGTGATAATGCTAAAAGTTGAAATGATTAAGACTTCTTTAATTCCCATAAATTTTCCAAACAGTTAGAAATTCTAAAAATTTAAGACTCTGAAAAATGTAGAAATCAAATAATGCAACTTATTTTTCAACTTCGTCGAAACAGAAAATTTTCAAATTGAAATTAAATGTAAATTTAGTAAATTTTCACATCGGTTGATTTCATATATATTTGTAATCGACATTGTGTCTTTTGTAGGCGCACCAACACAAAAGCAGTGGAAACCTTCAAAGTTCCACAGTTTTGTGTGCTTGGGCAAGAGTAGTACTAAGATGGATGACCTCTAGGCAAGTGGTTGTGTTGTACACATTGTTAAATTCGTCTGGTCAATTATTCTTCGACAAATGCAAGCGATTAAGCTAATCTTTGACACGAAATTGAAATATACCAAAATAGAGTGGAATATTGCTGACATGGGAGGGATGCTTTTTCCAAGATTGGGGAATCCCTGATGGTGCAAACAAGGCGATAGAAGTGGAAGTTGAAATGATGAAGACTTCTTTAATTCCCATAATTCTTACAAACAATCAGATATTTTAAAATTTTAAGTCTTTGAATAAATGAAGCAACGAAATAATCTAAAAGTTATTACATATAGATGTCTAACGGACATTGGGTCGTGTGCGACCACACTAACACAAAAGAAATGGATTCCATCAGAACTCCAAAGTTAAGTATGTTAGGGCAAGAGTAGTACTAAGAAGGGTGACCTCTTCGGATGTTCTTGTGTTGCACTCATTTTTGAATTCGTATATTGCATTAGTTTTCGAAAGTTGCATGTGACTAAACAAATCACTAACACGTTGTTCAATTCCGGAAGAATAGTGTGGAATGTTGGTAACGTTGAGGGGATGCAAGTTTGAAGATTGAGGGATCTCGGAAGGTGCAAATTAGGTGATAATGCTAAAAGTTGAAATGATCAAGACTTCTATAATTCCCATAAATTTTCCAAATAGTTAGAAATTCTAAAAATTTAACACTCTGAAGAATGTAGAAATCATATAACGGAAATTTATTTTCAACTTTGTTGAAATAGAAAATTTACAAAATTAAATTAAATGTATATTAATAAAATTTTCATGTGAGACGATTTCATATATATTTGTAATCGACATTGTGTATTTTGCGGGCACACTAACACAAAAGCAGTGAAACCCTTCAAAGTTCCATAGTTTTGTGTGCTTGGCAAGAGTTGAACTAAGATGGGTTACCTCTTGGCAAGTTC
>JAMKPZ010003721.1:0-12648 GCA_024699675.1 Amphibolis antarctica | reverse complement strand
AAAATTTGTTATGAACAATTTTAAACTTCAATGGACTAACTGAAGAGATGAGTGAGTGATGATAATACATCAAATTTCTTGCAGGAAGCTTGACTCCTTTGGATTGATGGGAGGAATACCGGCTGTTCTTGTAAACCTTACACAACTACAGTCATTGTAACTTCTATTCCTCTTAATTTGTTGTTGGTTACTCTTAATATATTGATTTTTGTTACTTGTTAAAACAAAAAAACTTTTGAAATCAAACTAAATGAACATGTTCGATGTTTACAGGGATTTGTCGAATAATAGTTTGAATGGTAGCATCCCAAACTTCTTATTAGAACTACCACACCTAAAGCTATTGTAGGTCTTACATGCTCATCTTTTTGTGATTTACATGATTCTAAACATAAGATTATTGAACATTTATTTTATCTCATGTTGGAACAATAGAGATTTGTCAAACAATGAATTATCAGGAAAGATACCAAAGTCCTTGCAAGAAAGATCAAAATCAGGGGCCCTCAATTTAAGGTTTGATTCACTTTTACATGATAATGTTGTATAAATCTATGATCTTCAATCATTTTCCTTGTTTTTGAAATTACAGCTCACTATTGGGTTTGTTTTGTATTGTATATACTAGTGTTGCAAACAATCCAAAATTATGTGCAAATAACCCAAACCAATGTGGGAAGACAAAAAGAAAGAGCTCAAGCAAATATGCAATCATTGTTGTTCCTATAGTTCTTGTGGTGGTATTGATCCTAACATCATTGGTACTAATTATTTTACGAAAAGGTGAGAATGACTAGAATTGAGAAAAGTTTTTTGATATTGTAATAATAATACTTACAACTAAATAAGATGCAAGATATAAAATTGATCAAGAGAATTTTCTTGGTCCTTTTAGGTTTGAAATCCTCCTCCACCAATGCAAAAAAGAACAAGAAGCAAGAAAGTATTGATGGTTCTCTCAAGCATCCATTCTTCCATTCAGATAGTAGAAAATTCACATATGCAGACTTGGTGACTATCACAAACAACTTTAGCAAATCTATAGGTAAGGGAGGATTTGGCATTGTCTACCATGGCTTCCAAAATAATGGTTCTGAAGTGGCAGTGAAGTTGCTATCCCATTCTTCATCTCAGGGAGCAAAACAATTCCATATGGAGGTAAGTCATTTTAAATCAACTTTTTTTTTATTTGAAGAGAGTATTGATTGATGTTGAGCTACTAGTAACAAGTGTTGTGATGTTGTTTATTGGTGTAGGCTCAATTGTTGACAAGAATCCATCATAGAAACTTGGTAGTCTTAGTTGGATATTGTAATGATAGTAATCACATGGCGCTTGTGTATGAATACATGGTAGGGGGAAACCTCCATGACCACCTTTCAGGTTCTTTACTCTAAGCTGAATCTCTAGTTTTGTCATTCCAAACTCTTTCTTCTTCAAATCATGTGTATATATGATTACACAATTCTTCTGATAAAGTTAATTTTGTCACAAACTTTTGTAGGAAAAGCTTGCATGTCGATGACTTTGTCTTGGAGTGATCGACTTCGAATTGCAATTGAATCTGCACAAGGTTTAAGTGATTGATGGCTCAATGCATGCAGTCACTCATCTCTCTTTCTTACAATTTTCAAAATTCTGTATATTTATTTATATATATATGCTACATACAGGATTAGAGTATTTACATAAAGGTTGCAAACCAGCCATAGTGCATAGGGATGTAAAGACTAGTAACATCCTATTGACCGATCTATTGGAGGCTAGAATTGCAGATTTTGGCTTGTCCAAGACTTTCCAAAATGATGCAGTGAATCCCATAACAACCACAGTGATGGGCTCTCCAGGATACCTTGACCCAGAGTAATGGCATACTTTGCCTTCCAATACAATTGTGTTGACAACAACAATTGCTTTGATAGCTTGCTAGCAATTGATTCTCCTTATAAATTGTTTTGTAGATACTACTGCACCTACAAGTTGAATGAGAAAAGTGATGTCTACAGCTTTGGGGTTGTTCTCTTGGAGCTTATAACTGGTCTACCTTCGATCATCAACATAGAAAGGACTACCACAACCCTTATCATGTGGGTCGAGACAAGGGTTGCAAGAGGGGTAATAAGTGAAGTAGTTGATCCAAGTCTTCAAGGGGAGTATGACATCAACTCTGCTTGGAAAGTAGTAGAGCTTGCATTGGCGTGCACCTCTTCCATGTCCATCGAAAGACCCACCATGATTGATGTGCTTATGCACTTGAAGGACTGTGTGAAGCACCTTGAGATGCATGAAAGTGATGACAACTCAATTGAAGTGGTTCCGATGGACACAATAGCAAACCCAATGGCAATATAAAGATTATTGGTGTTGCTATTTCCAAGGGCATTCTAAACTTTTCATCTCTTACTTTTTACCATTGTGTTTTGCCAATTGTAGCATAGCGCCTATTCTTCTTTTAATGCTTTTTCTCCCACCGCTTCAATTTTCTTGAAGATCTGTGCCATTTTTGACATGGTATTTGAGTGAAGGTGACAGATCCAACCTATTCTTAGTGTAACAAAGCTGTTCCAACATTGTCATGGCGTGTATTGCAGTGGTTTTGTATCATCCATTACGATTGCTTGATGATCTCTTTCTTCATGTATCTTTTATTTTCTTTCCTCATTCTTTGTTCATTTCTTTTATGATATTATTTTTAATGCATGAATACTCCTAAGAATCATTTAAAATAAATAGATTTGTTTCTTAGTAGCTCTGTAGCTCTCTTTAAAATATCCTTGAGGTCAAGGTGGAGGATCTCAGACCTTTGAGTCCTTACTACCTCTATGCTTCTGATAATTCAGGTACATCTTTGGTGACCAAACTTTTCAACAATCATAACTATGAGCCACGAAACAGAGCTATGACAATGGCTCTCAATGTTAAAAATAAACTTGAGTTTGTGGATGGTAGCATTTCCCAACCTGATCCTATCTCTCAAAGTCAACAGTTTTTACTATGAAAAAGATGCAATGTTATGGTTATATCTTGGTTCATAAATTCCTTGGAATTTGAAATAGCTTCGAGGTTTGAACAGAAAGATGGTATTAGGATTTTCCAAATTAAAAGAGTGATTGCTGAGTTGAAACAAGAATATAACTCCATCACCTCTTATTTCACTAAACTTAAGGTCTTTTGGGATCAGTTAGGTACTGAAAATTTCCTTGACATTTATCTTGGGCTGTTGGTGGAAATTGTCCTCACCCTAAACATCTCAACGAAAAAACAGGAGGATCACCTTATTCAGTTCCTTATGGGGCTAAATGAGTCCTACTCCATAATCAGAAATCAGATTCTCACCATGAGGCCTTACTACCTCCTTAGTTTGTGCATTCAACAAAGCTAAAATTAGTTATGATAAAAACAACAACAATGGAAGAAAAGATAAACCAGTGTGTGGTAATTGCAAGAAAGTGGGGCATACTAAAGAGAAATGTTTCTAACTCATTGGTTTACCTCTTGGGCGCAAGTTACATGGAAAGGATTTAAATAGCTCCAAAACTAACAACAATGAATTTATCAACAACTTTGTTTCTAAAAAAGATAAATTCAAAACTATTAAGTTTACCACTGAACAATATAACAAACTTCTAGCCTTATTGGACACTAAGAAATCCTTAGTGTGTGCATTTTATTAAAACCAATGATAATAATTGGATTATTAATAGTGGTGCTACACATCGATCATGTGTGTTATAATAAAGATAAACATGATAATATTAATTCTACTAATGGTGTTTCCATCAAACTGTCAAATCAAAATAATGTTACTATTTCTAGTATTGGTCAAGCATCTTTAAACAATAATTTCAGTCTAGCTTAACAATATTCTTTATAACCTAAGTAATGGTATATATATAATGGTGGTCAAAAATCACCATGCATGTAAAAATGCAAAGGCCCGAAAGATATGTAACTTGGATTTAAATTTTGAAAAGACAAATGATTGAATTTATAACATGGAGGGTTATATATTGTAAATAGAATAGAAATTAAAGGACTTTACGGAAACTAATTAATTAATACACAAACAGAATATCTCTTGTATGCAATTTATTAACAACCTAAGTAATAATCTTGTTTGAGACTAGTTACTTTTAAAATCACTTTTATTAACGTAATGTTATTATTAGTGTATAAATTTTAACGTATAAATTTTTATTATCTTAATTACTATATTAATTAAACTATAATAAACATAAAATGTGGAGCTTAGTCATCCATTGACAATACACTTTCTTTACTCACAAGGGCTCTCCAAAAATAACTTTTTTGAAATTATTCCACATGAATTTTGAGATTTGCATAACTTGGTGATTTTGAATTTATCAAGAAATCAGTTAACAAGTAGCATCCCAAAGACACTTAGTGGATTATTTCATTTAGAATCACTAGACCTATTAAGAAATTATCTTTTTGGTCAAATACCTCAAGAGATTGTAAATATGACGTTATTGTTTAACTTAAACTTGTCACTCAAACTTCTTTGGAATTAAAGGCAAGCAATTGTCAACATTTAATAATGGGTCTTACATGAATAAGTTTTGAACATTTTATGACATCTTTTCTTTAATAAAACATGGAGATATCTCCATATCCAATTTTTAAATGATACCAATAGTGCTATATATGAGAATTATTCAACCAATCAAGTAGATAGTGAAATAATAGATTAGAAACACAACCTCCAATGTTGCTCATTTGAAGTATGTACGCGATTCAAAGACGACCCATTTCCATGAGATTACCGAAAAGACAATACAGCAACACTAGCTAGCTAAAACTACCCATAGGTAGATTTACCCGCCCATGTCAACAACTTTCACTAAAGATCATAGCACAAAGATGAAGTAAATTTCTTTTGAAGACAAATAACACATTTTACAAGTAAACTACCCATAGGTAACACAAGGTACCCTTGTGTTGTGCATTAATTTCTATGCATGCAGATAAAGTAGTTATTTCAAGGAAATTTTAAAGGAAGTAACCAAGATCTTGACATACATGAGATCAATGGGAAAATCCAAAAAGTGCAAAAATATAAGCATACATACTTCAGATGAGCAACCTTAGAGGTTGTGTTTCTAATCCATCACTTTATCATCTACTTGATTGATTGAATAATTCTCATATATAACACTTCACTAAAATTGTTCAAAAATTGGAGATAAGGATAAAAGGATACCATAGAATGTCCAAAATTTAACAATAAAACCAAAAATGACAGCCATGTAAAGCCATAGCTTCTCTTTTTCATCAACATCCTTGTTTTAATCCTTTATGTTGTTGAATGACAAGTTCAAGTCAAAGAATAATGTCATTTTTATAATCTCTTGAGGAATTTGACCAAAGAAACCATTACTTGATAGATCTAGTAACTCCAAATGGAGTAATCTACTAAGTGTCTTTAGGATACTACTTGTTAACTGAGTTCTTGATATATTCAAATTCACCAAATCATAGAAATCTCCAAATTCAAGCAAAATAATTCGAAACAAGTTATTGTTGAAGAGCTCAATACTTGTGAGTAGAGAAAGTGTATTGTCAACATGTAGCCAAACTCCTCATTTTATGTTTATTATTACTGTTGCTTCTCTACAACTTTCATGGTCATGAAATCCCCTATTACCTTTGGTATTGATCTTGATAAATTATAATTTTCAAGATTTAGGATTTGAAGAGATTCACGTCTTGAGATTGAATGTGGAATATTTTCGAAAAGTCTATTTGATTTCAAGCGTAGGATCTTTAGATATTTCATTGATCCATTAAACTTGTTTTCACCAAGACTAAGGACAACCAAACTACTACGCTTAAAGAACTTAGAAGGCTTCCATATAATTCATTATTTTCCAAATGTAATGGTTCCAAAGTACATGATGTTCTTGTATCCTAGGAAATGTATCATTAAATTTGTTGCTTCACCAAGTGAAGAATGCTTCTCACTTTCATCAAGCAATTAGAAATCTCTTTGAAGAAATTATTTGTGGACAAGCTCAATGCTTCTAAATGTTATGCTTCACACAATAACAATGTCATGCCACCAAATGGATTGGTATTGTTGGAAAGAATTAAGTAGCTCAATGTATGCATCATTGTTGAGATGGTAGACAACCGCCTAGATCTTAGAAACATCAAACCAAGAAGAGATTGACATAAACAAGGTAAACAATAGATATGTCAATCTATCATGCTTATAATGGAAAGTACATACAATGATTATATACATAACCTTCAACATTAGAGATATACATTGAAGATTCGAGAAAATTGGATAGGACCACAAGAAAGATACATTGGGGATCCAAAAGTTTGAATAGGATCGCACGAAAGATACATTAGGCATCCAAAAGATTGGATAGGATTGTCCGAAGGATACATTAGGGATCCAAAAGAGGGTGTAGATCGAGTGCAAGCAATTTAAGGAAGGACAAGTTGGACCTAAACGAATAAGGGTACTGGTGTGCCCCTAACTTAGGGAAGGAGTAGACAGTTTAAGCTCATGTCTAGGAGCGAAAAAGCAAGGGATCCTAAACTAATTATGAGATAAGGGGGTTTGTTGCTTTGAAAGTCATTAGAAGTAAATAGTAATTAATGCAGATGAAGGAATTCATTGAAATAAAGTTTGGGGGAAGAGAGAGTTGAATAAGGATGATAAAGTGGATGCTATGGTAAAACAGGAACTAAGAGATCTTGTTGACAAGATAAAAGTTGGTAAAAAGAGTTGATATAAATGGGTTGATAAAAGAATGACCGATTGATGTATAATTTTAATAAAAGACCACAACTAGCTAACAAAGTATGAATAAGGAAAGGCCTAGCTAAGTTGAAGTTGATAAGGCACAACACAAAGTGTATTACTCAAGGACAGTGTCAACTTAATGATCAATGGAAAGTGCTAACAAAGCCAGGTGATAAAATAAATTGGCTAAACTAGCAAGGTAGTTGACAAGCCCCTAATTTATTGCTAAAAAGAAGGATAAGAATGACTAATGCTTGTTGATTTGTTTTTTGTGTATAAATTGTTTAAGCTCTTATGCAAGAGTAGAAGGACACGTAAACTTGAAATGCTAGACACCAAATAGAGGGTTTCAACTCCCATCTTGAAGTGAACAATTTAAACTCTTATCCAAGAGCACAAAGGGATCAAATGCTGATGAAAGGTAGTTAAGAAAATTGTCCACTAATCAGCCTTTGTGCTCCTAGATAGGAGTTTAATCCACTACCGATCTAATGAATTAACATCTCCTTAGCAATGCCTTTGTGTCGATGAAAGCTAGTTGCTAATAGGTTGGTGCTTAATTTTAAAGGGTAGTGGTTGTACCCTCTCTTTCATTCGGCTATCACCCAGAAGCCCATGGGTTTCCACTGGCCCCGCCGGCGGATGGGCCGAGGTACAGAGAATTGAAATGTGTTTGTGTGAGCGCATCACCACGTGCGGTTGATGGCTCGTTGAACGGAGTCGCCACCTTATTTTTGGGTAGAAAACAAGGAAAATCGGATGGGAAAGTGTCCTTCCACCATCGAAACAATAAAACCACGGGAATCACGTAAAATCGTGTAACATGAGAGAACTGGATACGGGGCTCAGGGTATTGTTGGGGAAGGTGTTAGGCACCCCCAGACAACCCGGGCATTCTCGGCCTCTCTCCGGCTTTAAAACGGAAAACATGATAGTCAATCCGGCCAGATATGGCCTCACCCTGGAAAACATTCCAGGGCATTTAGAGAGATAACCTTATCCCTTCCGATGAAAATAAACGAGAATCAAGTAAACAAATGAGAATTGAACAAAGGGAGAAAAATATCGGTTTTCGGGGAGCCGGCCACCGGCTACTTGTACCAGTTGACCGGCGGCTGGTCGGCTGCTTTCCCAACCCATTTGCGCCCATGGGGGTTTTGAGGAAATGGGGGCCAGTTCCTTGAATCGGTAAGCCGACGGCTTGCCGGCTATTTCCCCCCTCCATGTGCCCATGGGGGGGGTTTTAGGGAGACGGGGGCCGGTTCCTTGAACCAGCCAGCCGGCTGTTTCCCCACCCCTTTTCCTCTTGACGTCTGTAAAAGCATGGGACTTAACTGAGGACTTATATTTTTCGGGAAATGGAAACCGTCGGGTTGTACGTTTTGTACACCCGGACGGCCACCGCCGGCATCCTTGCCGGTGGCGTCATCTCGGAAATGATTTCGGGGCATCGAGAGAGTAGACTTACGTCTCTCGGAAAAATGTATGGGCACCGTTGGGTTGTACGTGTTCGTACACCCGAACGGCTGTCGTCGGCATCCTTGCCGGTGGCGTCATCCCGGAAACTTTTCCGGGGCATCGGGAGAGTAAACTTACGTCTCCTAGAAAAACGTACGGGCACCGTTGGGTTGTACGTGTTTGTACTCCCAAACGGCCGCCGCCGGCATCCTTGCTGGTGGCGTCATCCTGGAAACTTTTTTGGGGCATCGGGAGAGTAGACTTACGTCTCCCAGAAAAACATACGGGCACCGTTGGGTTGTACGTGTTCATACACCCGAACGGCCGCCGCCGGCATCCTCGTCGGTGGCGTCATCCCAGAAATCTTTCCGGGACCCCGAGAAAGATCTGTGGAGATCGGATAAAAATTCGTAAAGCCTGCTGGGAAACTTAGAGTTTCCACGTAAAAAGACTCGACAGAAGGGTCCCGAGTGAACTGAGCTTGACTGGACCAGGTGGATTCACCCGGCCAGGAGGGCGGCCACCGGTACCTTCAGACGTGTTTCCGAAGGAATGATACCCGGGTCCGTCCTCCGACCGTTCCCTTGCACAGGGAAGGTGTTATGCGGTCGGGGCTCGACGAAGCATCGTAAAAACATATGTAAAACGGCGAGGGTGGAAGGACTTACTTGTAGGGTGTCATCGATGGGGATCGGAAGTCCTTGCTCCGACATGATGAAGAGGCGTCGGGGCCCCGAGCTACTGTCCTCCTTCGGAACCGGTGGACAATCGTTTCTCCTGAGGGTGTTAGCCTTCTTCCCGAAAATTCAAGCCTTTCTGAAATTCTAGCCTCCCTTTTGATGTGGGGGGGGGGCCTCTCCTTTTATAAGGGGTTGCCTTCCATCTTTCGGGGCACCCAAAGATGGAAGGCGGCATGATTCGGGCTTGATTACGCGGTCCGCGTAATTGACAGATTTATGAGATTTACGTGGTTAAATCCCAGCGTATTTCTCAGATTGATTCGGGCTGCCTTCTTGGGTAGCCAACTGGCAGCCACTACGTGGTAGGCGAAGTCGGCTGGTCCCCCGAACATTCGCACGAAAATGTGGGATTTTGGGATTCGGGTGCCGCTTCCTTGAAGCGGCTTGCCGTTGGCAAGCCGGCTCCATCCCCCCCAACTTTTCACCAAATGTGGGTTTTTAGGGGTCCGGGTGCCGCTTCGTTGAAGCAACTTGCAGGCGGAAAGCCGGCTCCACCCCCCCAACTTTTTACTAAATGTGGGTTTTTAGGGGTCCGGGTGCCACTTCCTTGAAGCAGCTTGCCAGCGGCAAGCCGGCTCCATCCCCCTTTAAGCATAGGGTCAACAGAATGCCCCTCCCTAGGCGAGGTTGTATGACCTTTGAGGAAGGAAACCGACATCCTAGGGTTGAATGACCCTCCATGCGTAGACGATAAGTCATGCGAGATTTCACGCTTTCGTGAATTATCTATCGTAGGTCGGACAATAGAATTTGGCTTACAACCTCGGTCACATGACCAGGGGATGCCATATCGCTAGCTGGTAGGTTGCATGGCAGCCACCTTGTGTGTGCTGGTGATCGGGTAACGAGGTGGAAAGTGTTCGCGTACCGTGCCCGGAGGCTGTGCCGTATCTCCCGCGTCTTAGATCTTGAACGGCAGATTACACGGCAACCACCTTGTGGGAGCCGGCCACCGGGATGTGATGTGAAGGCTTCACGTGTTTCTTTTCTAAAAGTTGTCGTGAATAGTCACGTCATACTTTTTGTGACATTACGTTCCATCCAGTTGGTTACGTGGTTGCTGCCTCAGGCTGAGGATGTGATACGTTGCTTTTTCAAAAGCTGCCACTGTCACAGTGGTCATGTCGTACCTTTGCGATTTTACCTTTGAGCTGGCTATTCACGCGGTTGCTGCCTAGCAGGAGGCGGCAACCGGCCGATAACATGATTGAAAAAGCTGCAACAGACGCAGTGAATGGTCATGTCGTACCTTTGTGATTTTACCTTTGAGCCGGCTATCCACACGGTTGCCGCCTAGCAGGATGCAGCAACCAGATGAAGGCCTCACGTGCTTCTGTACTTTTCTCGATTTTTGTTCATCTTTTTCGGTTTTCGTGCAACTTTCTCGGTTGCTGTGCCTTGACCGTACCTTTTAAAAGTTGTCAGGAATCGTTTCAGCTTTCTTGATTTTTGTCCAACCATTTTTTGAACCGGTTGCCGCTTCCAACCACGCAGAATCTGGGTGACCTATTTTCCTATAAATAGAGGGGAGGTCGTTGGAGATTTCCTCACCCCTCCCTCTCGTTTTCACTCCTCCCTTGAGTTCTCGTTTGAATTTTCTTCTATCTTTCCTTAACTTCTTCCCTCGAGCTTTAATCAACATGCCTTGCACAAAATGTTACGGGGCACGTCTACCAATCAGCTTCTGGGTCTGCGCGATGATGGTTCGATCTTCTATCGGCGACTTTGAGGAACATGCCGATGGAACAGCTCAACTGTCCCAACCTGGCCGAATCGGCCCACCTAGCCATTTTCTTTGAATTAACTGGCAACGGCTACGACGCTACTTTGGCCAAGGCCATGTCTCATTGGTGGTTGGGAGAACGGCGATGGAGCTCTGGTGCTTCTAGCTCCCATGTGCCAATGGAAGGTGAGGCTTCAGCGGAGGCCCCCCTTCAAAGCTCGTAGCGCCGGATGCATCGCAAGGCCACCGTGGACTGGCAACAGCATCTTGCCGGAACTCCTTTAGGGCCGTTCGAGATTCATGATGATGCAGCATCAGAGGCGGGATCGGTCTGGTTGGCACTCCCTTAGTATCGGACTCCAACCGGTTCTGAGGAGGCGACGGTTGACGGCGTGGCTCCCCCTGAAACCGATCAGGATTTGGCATCCCTCGTCGATGGCCGCTTGGCCGTAAAGACGGTGTTACATGGGAGGCCGGCCAAGTTTGACCGATTGCTGGAGGTGGAGCAGCTGTTTGCCAAGCAAGGCTTGCTTCCTTTCGTCCAGGACTTCCGCCGGGTCGAGACCATCCCTGGCTTGGTGGTCGAGATGTACTCCAACCTATCAGAGGTGGAGTCACAACTTTATCTGAGCCTCCAGTCAGGACCGATGGAATTCTCCGATGCGCTCCTGTTCGAGGTGTTGGGACTCTGCTTTACCGGTTTGGAAATTTTCTCTCCCTTGTCGAACATTCCCTGGAGCATCGACGACATCAATGCGGCAGTTGTCGTGGATGTCGATTTTGACCAATGGATCGTTAAGGCTCGGGATCTGAACCCAGTCGCCCACCTCGTCTCCTTTGTCCTCAACAACACAATCCTCCTGAAAGGGGGGCATTGGGATGAATAATATCTTAATTTTAAAGGAAACTCGTGCATAACTATCTTCTCGAGTGTTTTTGTGAGTTTGCGGGTGAGATTTTGAGTGGCGACACTAAGACCATGTTTGTCCCATATTGGGAATTTTGGGGGAGCCGATAGCCGAGTTATCTTACCGGTTGGTCGACGGTGGCCAGTTGGTCACCTGAACCAAATATCCAAGTATCGTTTTCAAGGTGTCGGCAACTGGGTTTTCGGGGTGCCGGCAACCGGGTTTTCTTACCGGTTTGCCGGTGGCAGGCCGGTTAAACGCTCGATCCATACATCTAAGTATGGTTTTCAGGGTGCCGGCAACGTGGTTTTCTTACCGGTTTGTCGGTGGCGGGCTGGTTAAACGCCCAATCCATACGTCTAAGCATGGTTTTCGGGGTGTCGGCAACTGGGTTTTCTTACCAATTTGCCGGTGGTGGGCCGGTTAAATGCCTGATCCATACGTCTAAGCATGGTTTTCGGGGTGCCGGCAACCGGGTTTTCTTACCGGTTTGCCGGTGGCGGGCTGGTTAAATGCCCGATCCATACGTCGAAGTATGGTTTTCGGGGTGCTGGCAATCGGGTTTTCTTACTGGTATGCCGGTGGCGGGCCGGTTAAATGCCCGATCCATACGTCTAAGCATGGTTTTCGGGGTGCCGGCAACCGGGTTTTCTTACCGGTTTGCCGGTGGCGGGCCGGTTAAAGGCCCGATCCATACGTCTAAGTATGGTTTTCGGGGTGCCGGCAATCTGGTTTTCTTGCCGGTTTGCTGGTGGCGAGCCGGTTAAACGCCCGATCCATACGTCTAAGTATGGTTTTCAAGGTGCCGGCATCCGAATTTTCTTACCGGTTTGCCGGTGGCGGGCCAGTTAAACGCCCGATCCATATGTCTAAGTATGGTTTTCGGGGTGCCGGCAACCGGGTTTTCTTACCGGTTTGCCGGTGGCAGGTCGGTTAAACGCCCAATCCATACGTCTAAGTATGGTTTTCGGGGTGCCGGCAACCGGGTTTTCTTACCGGTTTGCCGGTGGCGGGCCGGTTAAACACCCGATCCATACGTCT
>JAMKPZ010003720.1:0-18512 GCA_024699675.1 Amphibolis antarctica | reverse complement strand
TATGGAGGAGATCGAAGTTTTGTTCAAGAGACAGGGGCTGATAGAGTTCACAGGGGGACTCAACGGTGGGGAAGTGGCCCTAGACTTGCCCACCGAGTTTTACTCTAACTTATCAGTGGATGGGTCTAATGCGCTATTGGTTTTATAGGGAGTCGTTGTCTGACTGTTTGAAGAAATAATTCGAAAGGTGCTGAAGCTTCGATCTAGGGGTGTGGACATTTTTACTCCCATTGCAAACCTAGGGTGGACGATTGAGGAGATCAATCACATCATCGCCCTATCAACGTCCGATTGCAAAATCATCAAGGTGAAAGATCTGTCACCTACAACCCAGATGGTGGCCCTAATCCTAAACAATAGTATACTTCCTAAAGGGGGGCGTTGGGATGAGCTAGGCTTTCACACTTACCTGACCATGTACTCAACGATGAAGGGCATCCAAGTGAACTGGGCTTGAGTGTCCTTGGCCTAGCTTACAAGTGTCGTGGCCCCTAGCAAGTGCCCCCCAAGGTAACTACTATTCAGTGATGCCCTCCCTCAGTTGACAGTGTACTTGCAGATTGTCCATTCAAGCAAGATTGAGGTTAGTGTACCTGTCTGCCCCCTTACTATCTCCGACCTTGTGCGATTTGAGAAGGCTACAACTAAGGAGCGAGCAGCAACCCCTTCTAGAAGGGAAGACAGCAAGGCATCGACCTCCAAAAGTGTTCCTCAACATGGTCGAGCATCCACTTCAGCAATTCCAAATGCTATCTCGAGTGGAGGATTGGGATCTCAAGAAGTCTCATGGCTCTTGACCCTATTGGAGCAGATGGAGGCCTGAGAGGAGAGGAGAGAGGCCTGAAGGGAGGCTTGAAGGAGAGGACAGGAGAGTAGAGTGATTTGTATTTCCCTTTTTCATTTTTATCCTATAATGCCAATTGAAAAATAATAATATAACAATGGATATTTGTCATCGATGATTGTTATGTTAATTCCTATTGTGTGATTTGAGTATATAAATGTATGCATAAATGAATGTCAAATGTATGAACTGTTGAGTATAGAATTCCTCCTTAAGTTGTGTTGTGATGATGTCAAATATCCTAAGATATATGTGTTGTAAAAGAAGTAATGAAGACATGACTTGAAGATACAAGGAAGTGATAGGTTGAAGATTGATGGCTTGAAGAATTGCAAAAAGCTATTAAAGCCATAAAATATGCAAATCATGAGGCATGAAAACATGACAAGATGAAGAAAAGTCACATGGAACGTCTTCCCACAAAAGGTTTGTACATTAGCTTAAGTCACACACTTGATATCTTTAGAGCACACCTACTATCTCATAAATAGAACAAAAATGGTATAACGAATTCAAAATTCATTATAACAATTTTTGTAGGTTAGTATTAATATTACAACTGCTCAAACTTAAAAGTGTGCATTTGATAGATGTTAATTTATGCATCTTATTAAGTTCTAGTTGCATTTTGCATTGGATAATGATGATTGAAAAGTTAAATATATTTTTAAGCATTATGCACGTTTATTCACTTTATTGATGCATGAATTAAATTTTAAGTTGTGAAAATTATTTACATGAATATGTCAGAGATTGTTTATTGAAAAGAGAATGATGATATGATAACCAATGGCTCAATTCGTTGGTAATCTAGTTAATTCATAGAAGAAACCTTGTAAGGTCCATGGGTAAACCAGTTAACTAACGTATTTTTCTTCGCAACAAGTTTTATTGATATAATAGCAAATACAACTATAGTAGATGATAATATATGATGAATTATTTCTTATGACATGCTTCTTGGAAAGGTATTTTTATGAGTAATTGTAGGGAAATTCATGTAAGAGATAGAGTTGAGGAATTCAATTTAGCAAATGATCAATCATAAAGAACGTGGGTCGATAGGGAATGAAAGTGGGATTGCATGGAACAATTCTACACGTCCAGATGGAAGAAGTTGCACCACGCCCTTGATAACTACTTTGACGAAGAACTGCCACTCCCTCAATTGATAAAAGGAGTCTCTTAGTCATGAAACCCCTTTGGCTCTCCCTCCTTCATCCAAACACCATCTGCAACCATACTTCCATCTTCTCCATCTTCCACCTTCCACCCATTCATTTCTTCCCGAGAAGTGATTGACGACCTCTTCTTCTTCTCTCTTTTCCCTAGTGTATTTGCTATTCTTTTCTTTACCTAAGTGTGTCCTTGAGGGGAAGACTTTTGGCACTGGTTGCTTCCTCCTCTATTCCTTGGTGAAATATGGAGTGAGACCGTAAAAGTCATTCAAGCTTGAAAGGAAAGTTTGCCAGCTTGACGACCTGGTGGGCTGTAAGTAAAGACAAAAAGAGTGTCAGACCTAAGCAAGTTTTGAAGGGTGAAAATTGCAGCAGATAATTAGGTGTTCTCCCCTTTTCTTTTTTTCTTTGCCATATACTATATGTGTTCTACTATATTGTTGAATGATATTACATTTGTGTGTTTCGTTTTGTGTGTTGTTTGTGATCCCTTTAAAACAACAAAAACAAAAAGAAACAAGTAATTTTTATAAGTTCAAAGAATCGAGAATTATATTCACCTAAAATCCAAACTTACCTTTTACTAACGAGGAAGTCCATTGATTAAGTGGTTTACTCACGGACTAACTCTGTTGGTTAAGTTTCTATCGAACCTATTGATAAGTTAATCAATAAGTAGTTTCATTGGTAAAGATGTTTACCAACAGACTAATTCTGTTGATCTCCATGCTCAACACCTAATGGGCTATCGAGTAAATCACCCGGCAACCCACCAGCACACCGGTACATCACCCCGGCGACCGATTCCCCAACTCTTCCCTGGGCAAGGAGGACTCCCCTTCGCCCCTTGCAAAGGACTTAGAGGAAGAGCATGGCTGTCGGCTCACAAGTAGCTAGTAGCCATCTTGCAGGTACTCCATAGCACGCCTGCCACTCGCCAAAGGAGAGAAGAATGACCGGTAGTATCGCGCCCAGGATGGAACTCCCACTACCACTTGGTGATTCTCTGTGACAAGTGCATCAGCCAGACGAAACTTCCATGAAGGCTTTCCAAGATGGAAGTACTGTTTCCAAGTAGGGCGTATAGTGAAGCCTGTAACATTACGGTCAGGCGTAGAGTAAAGCTCGTAAAGTTTACGGCTAGGTGTAAAGTAAAGTCTGTAAGGTTACGACGGTCGTAGGGTAAGGCACAATATTGCGTCCCCACTCGGTCGAGGTTGAGTTCCAAGGCAAACTACACGGCCACTGGGTCATAAGTTGGCACACAATCTCGGCTACCCATCATGGACTTTTCCTATGAACCATGGGCTACACTCCTACTGCATACCGATATCTCTCACCTGGCCACCGGCCCATCAGCTACAGCCGCTAGTTAACACCTGGGTGAAATATTCCAATGAGAATGTAAAGATACGGCGAGATTTAATCACTTAAATCTCACAATTAATGTATTTGGATTTACCAACCTCAGATCACCCAATACGGAAGGTAATTCCCTATATAAGGGCACCTCCATTCCATGAAAGAAAGAGGAGGCTTTTTGAAAAGGGGCTTTTTTTAGACACTTTGGAGAGAGGGCTTTTGGAGGAGAGCTTTTTGGAGTTTTTGAGCTTTTCATCGACAACCCCTCCTAGAACCCACTGAATGACAAAGGATCTCTGGGTGCGCCGACTAGAGTGAGGACTTCTGACCACTGCTGGCTTCTCCTTGTAGGTAAACTCCCTATCCTTCTAACGAGTGGAGCCCCTCCAAGTGGCTGCACAAGGCTGCACGCACCAGGGGGGACGGTCTCCTTCTCCTTCACCGTTATGTCTATCAGTTAGCCTCATGCATTCCGCAACCATGACTAGATTAGACCTTCCCCATGTAATGGAAAAGGTCGAAGGACGTGCCCGAATTTCATTCCTTCGAATACGCTTCCAAAGGTACCAACATCCGCCCTCCCTGCCGGGTGAGTCCTCCCAGGATGGGTCGAGATCAATCCTGTCATGGTTCATTTTTTGAGTTTTCATATGGAAACTCATGCTTCTTTACATGTTTTACGATTATACTGTTGTGTTTTTGAGATATCTTTTTATCGTAAATGCTAAGCCACCTTAAGACGTGTCGTCTCTGCTTACAGACGACTATCTCCCCAAAGGTTTCCACCTCTCCCATCTTTTGAGACTAGGTGCATGAATCCTTGCACTTGGAAGATGAGGCGGCATACTGGGTTCGATAGGCAGACGAGCAGACTCACTAGACCTTCGGCTCTTCAACCAAAGGTCAGTAGTGGTAGCTGCCTCATCCTTATTCGCGTTTACCCGCTAGACCTCGTGTGCATCCTTGTGCCAGCAGGTTTTATGTTTTCCCGCTTGTCTTGCTAAGAGGAGTGAGGCAACCCCTCCTAATGCCCTAGTAAATACTCCAGGATGAGGCCGTCGGCATGCATCCTTACCGACACCGACCAAGCCGGGTGTATGAGTCCTTACACCCAGGTGGTTCCCCTTTTGTTAGGAGGAGCAAGGCTGCCCTCTCGATGCCCTAGTGAGTCCTCCAAGATGAGGCCATTGGCATGCATCCTTGCTGACGCCGACCGAGCTGGGTGTATGAGTTCTTACACCTGGATGGTTCCCCTTTTCCGGGAGGAGTAAGGCTATCCTCCTGATGCCCTGGTGAGTCCTCTAGGATGTGGCCGTCGGCATCCATCCTTGCTAACACCGGCCAACCTGGGTGTATGAGTCCTTACACCTAGATGGTTCCCCTTTTCCGGGAGGAGTAAGGCTACCCTCCTGATGCCCTAGTGAGTCCTCCAGGATGAGGCTATCGGCATGCATCCTTGCCGATGTCAGCTGAATTGGGTGCATGAATCCTTGTACCCAGTGAGAGAGGCGACAGGTCAGGCAGATGCCGGTCCCCATACCCAGTCATCCGACAAGCCAGCCAGCAGGCTCACTAGACCTTCGACTCATCAGCCAACGGTCTATAATGGTGACCACCGTGCCTTTTACCTCTCCCCTTTTCTCGTCAGATCTTGCATGAATCCTCGCACTAGCAGGTTCCCACTTGTTTTACAGGAAGGAGTAAGACATACTCCTTTCGATGCCCTGGTGAATCCTCCATGATGAGGCCATCGACATGCATCCTTTCCGACTTAGGCTGAGCTAACTATTATTGTGTTCCTTTTTAGAGCTGGAGAGAGGCCAGGATTACCTAGGCTGTCTGAGGGTGCCTAACACCTTCTCAATAGTACCTTTAGTCCCATATCCAGTTTCTCTTATTTTCAAAGAAGTCTTTAAGTTTTACACTATCGTTCTTTATTTCTGCACTTTTACCCTTTTGATGGTGGAAGAATACTTTCCCATCTGATTTTCCTTATTTTCTTTGCAAAAATAAGGTGGTGACTCCGTATAACGAGCCATCCGCCCCACGTGGCGATGCGCTCCTACATTTACCTTTCAATTCTCTATACCTCGGCCCATCCGTCGACTTCATCAGTGGAACCTCATAGGCTTCTGGGTGATAGTCGGATGAAAGAGGGGGTATAGATTTTTGGCGACTCTACTAGGGAGACTCGTTGCATTTTATCGATTAAGTGACTCAAACTCTTGCTCGTATGGCTCTTTTATAGTTAGCCTTTATATCTTATTTTTTGTTATGCTTTTTAGCCTGCTGCATTTGTTAAGCGAAGCTACTTTTAAATGCATTGAACCACATCACCCTTCTTTGGTTCTCTTTGCAGATCCCCTTGTAGCTACTCGTAGATTTCCCTTGTAGCCCTTTGTAGTTCGCTCTTTCGGTTCCAGATCCTATTGGCTCCCCTTGTTCAAACCCATTCGCAGGCAAGAGTTATGACCACTGGTTTCGTAGTTGCGTACAGGACTTCTCCCATTGTCACTACGGCAGCCTCCATGCCGCTGTGCGTGGCCTTCGATCCCCTGCCTCCTGTCGTCACCAGGACGAACTTCACCTAGCTGATCGTCGTGCCTACTGCCCTGAGCTCTTGACCTATCTGTTGCTCTGACGTTTGACAATCTTACATCGCATCCTCCACCACCCACCTCTTCGGCTACCGAAAATTAGGGTGACAGGTCAGTTCCCACGTAAAACACTGGCCCATCTGACCAGCCGCCCTCAAACATGGAGGGCATAGATGGGGCCGATACGTACCAGCCTCCCCAGCTGGGGCACTTCGAGCAGACTGTCCTGGCTCATCAGTTGGCGCACTTCCAATAGCAAGGGATTAGCTTAGTAATCCCACCAAGGCCAATTGTTTGTGTTTCAAAGATGCCACACATGGAGGAATACGACGTTGTCACCACTCTCGTGGTAGGTTAATTCTTCCAACCACTACCACTACTGCCGCCCCACTACCAGACCTATAGGGGCAGCTACTTCTGAGGATAGCTGAGTTGGAGGTGTCCTTCAGGAACTTGAGGCCTGACCTGCCAGAACCCTCCTACTCATTCCAGAATCTCTGCTTCTATTGGGAGGCAATGCTGCGCCCCGACTTCAAGATGCTCGAGCTAGTCAAATACAACGGGCACGACAATCCTCGGACGCATCTCTGGGCTTACTGCAGGGACATGGCAGCACAACAATATGAGGAGAAGCTCCTCATCAGGCTGTTCCAAAAATCCCACCAAGGACCCGCACTATCATTGTTGACCCCCATACGTAAACAGGTTGATCGGGCAGCCAGCGGCATGCTGGTATCAACCTCGACAACCGGCCCCCTGTTAGCCCATGCAAAGACAGGTTGATCGGGCGGCCAGTCGGCCCGTCGTCGGCATGTCGATATCAACCCCGGTAGTCGGCCCCTTGTTAGCCCATGCATAGATAGGTTGATCGGGCGGCCAGCCAGCCCGGTGTCGACATGTTGGTATCAACCCTAGCAGCAGGCCCCCTGTTAGCCCATGCATCGACTAGTCGATCGGGCGACCAGCCGACCCATCACCAGCATGCTGGTATCAACCCCGGTAGCCGGCTCCTTGTTGACCCATGTGTAGATAAGATGATCAGGCAGCCAGTCGGCCCGCCGCCGGCATGTCGGCAACCAACCCCAGCAGCCGGCTCCCCAGATCCCCCAGCTAAGTAGACATGCTCCCCTTAGGGGGTGGCCGGGTAGAACCAACCAGCCAACTACTGGCATACCGGTAAAGCACCCTAGTGGCCGACCTCTAACTCTCCCACCAACGTGCAGGTCCATTCATGCGCCTAGTCTGACCTCCGGGATAAACACACGACAGTCGAACTCCTAGCCGGTGCAAAGCTCCGGCTATCCGCTACAGCCGTTTCTCTTGAATCACCATCTGAAAACTCCTGGCAGATCTCGATCCCAACCAGCCAGCATTCACTTATCATGAGGCGGCTACCGGTTAGCTACCTGAAAAGGTAAGCCAAATCAATTAGAAATATACAACGAGATTTAATCACTTAAATCTCACAATCAATCAATCACACCGATCACGTTATTGAACCGAGACATACGCTGGCTTCCATCTATGGATCCCCCCAAAGAAGGAAGGAAATCCCTTATAAAAGAAGGGGCCTTCCACCCCATTCAGCACACTTTCACCCCTTCCGAAAGAAGCTTCCACCCTTTCGGAGAGACGCAAGTTCGGATGCGGGAGACGCTCTTCGGACGCTTCGCACGACTGCTCAGACGACTGGTTGAAGGTGCTGAAGGAGAAGAGCTGCTCGTAGCCTCGACGCACCCTCGCCGCACCAAAGCGAGGACTTCCGATCATCACCGAGGACTCCCTGTAGGTAAGCACCTCCTTCCTCGTCGTTTTACGTACGATTTAGCAACGTTTTTCTCGAGCCTTGACCACGCTAGACCTTCCCCATGCAAGGGAAAGGTCGGAGGACATGCCCGGATGTCATTCCTTCAGATACACTTTCGATGGTACCGGCAGCCTCCCTCCTAGCTAGGTGAATCCACCCAACCCGGTCGAGTTCTGTTCGGTCGCAACCCCTCTGTCGGGTCCTTTTATGTGGAAACTTGCAGTTTCCCCACGTGTTTTACGTGTTTTATCCATTTCCTGCATATCTCTCCGGGAGGAGTAAGACTACCCCTCCCGATGCCCCGGAAAGGCCTTTGGGATGATGCCGTCGGCATGCATCCTTGTCGACGTTGGCTGTTCAGGCGTACGAGCATGTACGACCTGACGGTTCCCGATCTCCAGGAGGAGTAAGACTACCCTCCTGATGCCCCGGAAAGGCTTCCGAGATGACACCGTCGGCATGCATCCTTGCCGGCGTCGGCCGTTTGGGCAAATGAGCATGTACGACCCAACAGTTCCCGATCTCTGGGAGGAGTAACACTACCATCCCGATGCCCCGAAAAGGCTTCTGGGATGATGTTGCCGGTATGCATCCTTGCCGGTGTCGGCCATTCGGGCATACGAGTATGTACGGCCCTACGGTTCCCAATCTTTGGGAGGTGTAAGACTACCCTCTCGATGCCCTGGGAGGGCTTCCGGGATGACGCCGCCAGCATGCATCCTTGCTGGCGTCAGCCATTCGGGCGTACGAGTTTGTACGGCCCTACGGTTCCCAACCTCTGGGAGGAGTAAGACTACCCTACCGATGCCCTGGAAAGACTTCCGAGATAATGCCGCCGACATGCATCCTTGCCAGCGTCGGCCGTTCGAGCATACGAGCATGTACGACCCAACGGTTCCTAATCTTTGGAAGGAGTAAGACTACCCTCCCAATGCCCTGGAAAGGCTTCCGGGATGACATCGTCGGCATGCATCCTTGCCGTCGGCCGTCCGGGTGTATGAGTATGTGCACCTGGGCGGTTCCCGGTCACCAGAGAATTCTTTCGATCCCCTAGAAATTCTACCAGGATGAGGCCATGTTTGGCCGGGCTGACTGTCATAGTTTTCCGTTTTAGAGTTGAAGAGAGGTCGGGATTGCCCGGGCTATCTGGGGGTGCCTAACACCTTCCCCAACAGTACCATGAGTCTCGTATCTAGTTCTCTCATGTTTCGCATAGCATTACCATGCCCAAACTTATCAGTGGAAGATGGCAAGGGCTTACGACAAGAAAGTCCATCATGGCTCCTCACGCCCGATGATTTAGTCCTTCGCGCCACCTTCCCAATAGGTTCCATGGGAAAATTCTCCCCAAATTGGCGTGGCCCATACGTCATCACTAAGACTCTCAGTGGGGGGGGCACCTACCTCTTTGATGAAGCCACCCAACAAGAGTTTAGTTTGGTCAATTTGTTGCAGTTGAAGAAGTTCTACCCATAGACAACTTGACCGGGCAACATAGTGGTCGCCGCCTTCAAACAGGCTGGCCGCCGGCTTCTCAGACCGGCTACCCACGGCCTTGAACGACAAACTCTTCTTCTGGGGGTTTACTCGGCTTCCACATGCTATCCAACCGGTCGCCGACACTTCCACCCAGAAATCCGCTAGCTCCTCCAGAAGACCTGCACCTCGGGGCAGAACTAGGGGCATTCTGCCCCTCTGTCCCCATTCATGCACTCGGTAGTCGCCAATGGTGAAACTTAGTGGGCTAGCTCCCCACAAGCTGACCAAGAGGCCGGCTCCCCAAGGCCATAAAAGACAAGCTCGACCGGGGATGATAGCGGTGGTCGCCTTCAAACAGGTTGGCCGTCGGCTTCTCATACCGACTCCCTAGCGCCACTAAAGACAAGCTTGACTGGGGATGATAGTGGCCACCACCTTCAAATAGGCCAGCCGCCGGCTTCTCAGACCGGCTCCCCACAGCCCTAAATGACAAACTCTTCTTCTAGGGGTTTACTCAGCTTCCACGTGCTGTCCAACCGGCCACCGACACTTCCACCAAGAAATCCACTAGCTCCTCCAGAAGACCTGCACCTCAGGGCAGAACTAGGGGCATTTTGCCCCTCCGTCCCCTTTCATGCACTCGGTAGTCACCGATGGTGAAACTCAGTGGGCCAGCTCCCCACAAGCTGTCTAAGAGGCCGGCTACCCAAGGCCATAAAAGACAAGCTCGACCGGGGATGATAGCGGCCACCGCCTTCTCATATTGACTCCCTAGGGCCACTAAAGACAAGCTTGACCGGGGATGACAGCGGCCACCGCCTTCAAACAGGTCGGCCGTCGACTTCTCAGACCGGCTCCCCACAGCCCTGAATGACCAACTCCTCTTCTAGGGGTCTACGCGGTTTTTGCGTACTGTCCAACCGGCCGCTGGCACTTCCACCAGGAAATCCACTAGCTCCTCCAGAAGACCTGCACCTTAGGGCAGAACTAGCGGCTTTCTGCCCCTCCGTCCCATTTCATGTGCTCGGCAGTCACCGATGGTGAAACTCAATGGGCTAGTTCCCCACAAGCTGACCATGAGGCCAGCTCCCCAGGGCCATGAAAGACAAGCTCGATTGGGGATGATAGTGGCCGCTGGCTTCTCATACCAACTCCCCAGGGCCACAAAAGACAAGCTTGACCAGGGATGATAGCGGCCGCCACCTTTAAATAGGTCGATTGCCAACTTCTCTGACCGGCTCCCCACGGCCCTGAACGACCAACTCCTCTTCTGGGGGTCTACGTGATTTCCGCATACTGTCCAACCGGCCACCGGCACTTCCACTAGGAAATCCGCTAGCTCCTCCAGAAGACTTGCACCTCGGGGTAGAACTAGGGGCTTTCTGCCCCTCCGTCCCATTTCATACACTCGACAATCATCGATGGTGAGACTCAATGGGCTAGTTCCCCACAAGCTGACCAAGAGGCCAGCTCCCTAGGGCCATGAAAGACAAACTCGATCGGGGATCATCACGGCTGCCGCGTTCAAATAGGTTGGTCGTCGGCTTCTTAGACCAGCTCCCCACGGCCTTGAATGACCAACTCTTCTTCTGGGGTTTACTCAGCTTCTGTGTGTTGTCCAACCGACTGCCGGCACTTCCACCAAGAAATCTGCTAGCTCCTCCAGAAGACCTGCACCTCAAGGCAGAACTAGGCGCATTCTGCCCCTCCGTCCCATTTCATGCACTCGACAGTCGCCAATGGTGAGACTAACGGGCTAGTTCCCCACAAGCTGACCAAGAGGCCAGCTTCCCAGGGCCATGAAAGACAAACTCGACTGGGCATCATCGCAGCTACCGCCTTTAGATGGGCCGGCCGCCGGTTTCTCAGATCGGCTCCCCACGGCCCTAAATGACCAACTTCCTCTTCTGGGGGTCTACGTGGTTTCCGCATACCATCCAACCGGCCACCGGCACTTCCACCAGGAAATCCACTAGCTCCTCCAGAAGACCTACACCTTGAGGCAGAACTAGGGGCATTCTGCCCCTCCGTCCCCTTTCATGCACTCGGCAGTCACCGATGGTGAAACTCAGCAAGCCAGCTCCCCACAAGCTGACCAAGAGGCTGGCTCCCTAGGGCCATAAAAGACAAGCTCGATCGGGGATGATAGCGGCCGCCGCCTTCAAATAGGTCGGCCGCCGACTTCTCAGACCGACTCCCCACAAGCCGTCCAAGAGGCTAGTTCCCTATGGCCATGAGGGACAAGCACGAACGGGGCTCGTCACGACCGCCGCCTTCAGACAAGCCAGTGACCGACGTCTCTGTCTGACTCTCCACTAACTAAACGAGAGGTCAGCTCCAGACAGGTACGCTCCTTTCCTCGGTTATGACTCACATGTCACACGGTGCATGCACGGTGCACGCACGATAAGCATGTCCAACCCTTCAGTCGTCTTGCCTCGTCCATGTTGGAAAGGAAGAGGGTCGGCAGGGCTAGCCAAATCTTCACCCCAATTATTCGTGTGTGTTCCAGGTCACAATCCACCGAAACGTGCCCACTTCCCCCTCAGTCTTAGAACCATGAAACAACTGGCTCACCATTCACCGGAAGAAACACCAGAAAGCCAAAAAATGACCCAATCATCATCCACAGCCTGTTGCCCAATACTTACACACTCCACTGTCCAACCCACAACTGCATCCACAGCCAGTGGTGAGAACAATTGCAGCAGCAGGCGGCACATCTGACTCAAGAAGTGCTATCCAAACCTCTAGGATGAACTACCGACCCCAAGAGTGACACCAACTACATCTAGATTTCTACATCGAAAACCCAAGTGCCCATCTTATTTAACTCCAATGGCACAAAGATGGAAAAGGGTGAGTAATCCAGGTTCGTCCCTATCCCCATGGTCTTTGCTAATTCTGAGTGGTTACGAGATACCGATGGGAGATCACTTCTCCCCTCGCAAATGAGTATCCAACCACCCATTTTTACATAGCCCGAGTGCCACCCAACAATGAGGGAGATCAAAAACTTCGGTTCCCTCTAGGCAAGGTATTCCCCTTGGACCCAACCGCGACAATATCGGGTTATTCTGCTTGCCAACAGCACGTGGGGAGGGCTAGTGGTACTCTTTTATTAAGTTTTTTTATTTCGATCTACGATTTTGTAAAAGAGAAAGAATAGCAAAAAGCAGAAAAAAAAAGAGAAAAAGGAAAAGAAAAAAAAGAGGAAAAGAAAAAGAAAAAAAAGAGGAAAAGAAAAAGAAAAGAAAAGAAAAGTGACTTGTTGCTGAGTCCTGAAAGTATATGGACTCCTATATAAGGGAAGGGTAGATTGTAGGATTTCGCCAGCTGTTGGCAGTTTTATACCTAACTTGTCATGATTGACCAAGTATTCTATTCTTTCAGGGCTTGGCAACCCATCAAAGTCTACCAACACAACCGGGTGCCGGAACCCATTTGCCGACACCCACTTTTCCCTTTTTCTCTTGTCCTAGGGCTTGACATCCCAGCTAAGTCGTCAACACAGGGCTTGGCAACCCTTACAAAAGACTTGCCGGCAACTGTTTCCACATCAGCATTGGGCTTCGCATCCCGCTGAAAGTCGCTTCCACCCCTGGGTTCTGATGCCTACGTTTGCCTACGTTTCCGGAACCTGCATAATTCTATTCGTCATCTCCAAACCCTCAGAGTGAACTTGTGGGGAAGAATTAGCATAACTATGGGTAGAAGGATAGCTCGAACCTCTCCTCTTGACCTGTCTTTGTCGCTTGAGGGTCACTTCCGCTAGAAAAGCAAACCACGTTTCCAAGCACACCCACGTGAATGTCTAGTGGTTTTCTTTTGAGGTGAGGTGAGACACCTTTCATTCCCCTACAGGTTCAGATAGCACTATTGGGTCGGAACAGTTACCTTGCGCAGACTCCATCACAGGCAGTCGCCCAAAAAGCCCTCTACAGAACCAACGAGACGAAACACAGGAGTGAGGATCACCAGAGAATGTCTCAACCTCTTCACACACCTCACCACATGTATTCAGCTGGCTACTGCTTAGGAGACACGGCTACCTACAAGGGGCTGGCACATAAGCCGCATCCAACACTAGGATGCTAACCATTCCTTGCACATAGAAAACCGACAGACAAGCAGACTCAGCCCGGTCGTGACAAGCAAGCTCCTCCACCGGCAAATTCTTCAGGGTTGAAGGCAAAAGGTTGAGCCACTATCGTACAGCCCCGGTAGCCGGCCGCCGAACATGGCCCGTGACGTTCTTTGTGCAAGGCATCAGAACGTTGAAGAAAAGGAAGGACGAAGGAAGGACGAAGGAAAGACGGAGAGACGAAACCAACGAAGGAGAAGAAGATATGAAAAATTTCAGACGACTTCACCTCCATATTTATAGGCAAATCTCGTCACTCGGATTCTTCTAAGCAAGGTGGTAGCCGGTTTAAAAATTGGTTGAACGAAAATCAAGAAAGCTGAAACGATTCTTGACAACTATGAAGGATACGACTGCTACATGGAAATCAAGAAAGCTACATGGAAACCGAGAAAGCTAGATGCAACACGTGAAGTCTTTCACGTCACTACCCAGTTGCCGGCACCCACAAGGTGGCTGTCGCACAACCAGCTGGCTAGGAGCAAAAATTGAGGGAAGTACAACATGACCATTCACTACGTCAACGATAGCTTTCACAAAGCAAGCACGTGAAGTCTTTCACGTCACTACCTGGTTGCCGACACCCACAAGGTGGTTGCTGTGCAACCAGCCAGCTAGGAGGAAAAATTGAGGGAAGTACGACATGACCGTTCACTGCACCGATGACAGCTTTCGCAAAGCAAGCTTGTGAAGTCTTTCACGTCACTACCCGGTTGCCGATACCCACAAGGTGGCTACCGCGCAACCAGCCAGCTAGGAGAAAATATCGAGGGAAGTACGAGGTAACCATTCACTACGCCGACGACAGCTTTCGCAAAGTAAGCAAGTGAAGTTTTTCATGTCACTACCCGGTTGCCGGCACCCACAAGGTGGCTGTCGTGCAACCAGCCGGCACCCACAAGGTGGTTGCTGTGCAACCAGCCGGATAGAAGCAAAAATCAAGGAAAGTACGACGCGACGATTCACTGCGCCAACACCAGCTTTTGGATGCAACACGCAAGCACTTTCCACCTCATCGCCTAGCTGCTGGTACCCACAAGGTGGCTGCTGTACAACCAGCCGGCTAAGCCCAGCACCCCTTGTGGCATCTCTCGACTAGGTGACCGAGAGTGTAAGCCCAACTCTATTTCATTACCAGCGATGGATGTTCACAAAGTGTGAAACCTCGCATGGCTTACCACTCACGCATGGAGGGTCATTCAACCCTAGGACGTCGGTTTTCTTCCACCAAGGTCATACAACCTCGCCTAGGTAGGGGCATTCTGTTGACCCCCATGCGTAAATAGGTCGATCGAGTAGCCAGCCGGCCCACCGCCGGCATGCCGGTATCAACCCTAGCAGTCGGCCCCTTGTTAGCCCATGCATAGACAGGTTGATCGGGAGGCCAACCGGCCCGCTGCCGGCATGCCGGTATCAACCCCAGTAGTCGCCCCCCTGTTAGCCCATGCATAGACAGGTTGATAGGGTGGCCAGCCGGCCCGTCGTCGGCATGCCGGTATCAACCCCGGCAGTCGGCCCCCTGTTAGCCCATGGATAGACAGGTCGATCGAGCGTCCAACCGGCCCACCGCTGGCATGCCGGTATCAACCCCGGTAGCCAACTCCTTGTTGACCCATGTGTAGATAGGATGATTGGGTAGCTAGCCGGCCTGCCGCTGGCATGCTGGTAACCAACACCGGCAGTCGGCTCCCCGGATCCCCCAGCTAAGTAGACATGCTCCCCTTAGGGGATGGCCGGGTAGAACCAATCGGCCAACTATCGGCACACCAGTAAAGCACCCCGGTGGTTGACCTCTAACTCTCCCACCAACGTGCAGGTCGATTCATACGCCTAGTCCGACCTTCGGGATAAACATGCGGAAGCTGAACTCCTAGCCGGTGCAAAGCTCTGGCTATCCGCTACAGCCATTTCTCCTGAATCACCAACTGAAAACTCCTGGTGGATCCCGATCCCAACTAGCCGGCATTCGCTTATCACGACGCGGCTGCCGGTTAGCTACCTAAAAAGGCAAGCCGAATCAATTAGATAGATATGACGAGATTTAATCACTTAAATCTCGCAATCAATCTATCACACCGATCGTGTGATTGAACCGAGACATACACCGGCTTCCATCTATGGATCACCCCAAAGAAGGAAGGAAATCCCTTATAAAAGAAGGGGCCTTCCACCACATTTAGTACGCTTCCACCCCTTCCAGAATAAGCTTCCACCCTTTCATAGAGACGCTCATTCGGACGCAGGAGACGCTCTTCAGACGCTTCGCATGGCTGCTCGGAAGATTGGTTGAAGGTGCTGAAGGAGAAGAGCTGCTCGTAGCCCCGACGCACCCTCGCCACACCGGAGTGAGGACTTCCGATCACCACCGATGACTCCCTGTAGGTAAGCCCCTCCTTCCTCGTCGTTTTATGTATGATTTAGCAAAGTTTTTCTCAAGCCCCGACCACACTAGACCTTCCCCACACAAGGGAAAGGTCAAAGGACATGCTCAGATGTCATTCCTTCAGATACACTTTCGAAGGTACCGGTAGCCTCCCTCATAGCCGAGTGAATCCACCCAGCATAGTCGAGTTCCATTTGGTCGCAACCCCTCCGTTAGGTCCTTTTACGTGGAAACTCACAGTTTCCCCACGTGTTTTACGCGTTTTATCCGTTTCCTGCATATCTCTCCGGGAGGAGTAAGACTACCCCTCTTGATGCCCCGGAAAGGCTTCCAGGATGATGCCACTGGCATGCATCCTTGTTGGCATCGGCCATTTAGGCGTACGAGCATGTACGACCTAACGGTTCTTGATCTCCGGGAGGAGTAAGACTACCCTCCCGATGCCCCGGAAAGGCTTCTAGGATGATGCCACCGGCTTGCATCCTTGCCAACGTCAGCCATTCGGGGGAATGAGCATGTACGACCCAATGGTTCTCGATCTCTGAAAGGAGTAAGACTACCCTCCCGATGCCCCAGAAAGGCTTCTGGGATGACACTGCTGGCATGCATCCTTGCCGACGTTGGCCATTCGGGTGTAGGAGTCTTTATGGCCTTACAGTTCCCAATCTCCGAGAGGAGTAAGACTACCCTCTCGATGCCCTGAAAGGACTTCTAGGATGACGTCGCCGGCATGCATCCTTGCCAGCATCGGTCATTTGGGCATACGAGTATGTACGGCCCTACAGTTCCCAACCTCCAGGAGGAGTAAGACTACCCTCCCGATGCCCCGGAAAGACTTCTGGGATGATGCCACCGACATGCACCCTTGCCGGCGTCGGCCATTCGGGCATACAAGCATGTAGGACCCAACGGTTCCTAATCTCCAGGAGGAGTAAGACTACCCTCCGAATGCCCCGGAAAGGCTTCCGGGATGACGCCGCCGGCATGCATCCTTGCCGACGTCGGCCATTCGTGTGTATGGGTGTGTGCACCCGGGCGGTTCCCGGTCACCGGAGAATTTTTTCGATCCCCTGGAAAGTCTTCCAGGATGAGGCCATGTTTGGCCGGGTTGACTATCATAGTTTTTATTGAATATGTCTTGAATCTTATTATGTTTGTAAGGGAATTTTTGTCATGGATGATTAGCTACTATATAAGGCCATCCAAATGCCCAAAAGGGAATTAGGATTTTTGTGAGAGATCATTTTTGTAACAAGAGAAGCTTTGTGTGAGGAGGCCGAGCCAACCCTTGGTGCATCGGCCATCCCACTCTTCCCTTTCCCTTTCTCTTATAATCCACCATTTGAAGTAGTGAAGAACCCAAGGAGAGACACCCGTGGACTTACCCAAGTTGGGGAACCATGTAAATCTCGTTTGCATTTGTAATTTGGGCATTTGGGAGCGCCTGGAACCCTAGCTTCGCTTCCAAGCCGCCGCCAGCCGTGATTTCAACTTTCCTTTGTGTTTTCTCCCTTCTACACGTGCTAATCTCATTCGAATCTGCTGTGCTTGGATACCTTTGGAAGTAACAAGTGGTATCAGAGCTTGTTCAAGGAGTTTTAGCTATGTATTCGCTCGTGGGAGGAGTTGGCACGGGGAGGCGCAAATCTGCTGCCACCACCATGCTAGTGCGACATCCGAGGACGCCAACTCCTGCGCTTGGTATTCCACTTACTGGAATACGTCTGTATGCCCCTCTGATCCTTTCTCATATTGTGCTATGTTCGTGGAAGAAATTTGGGGATTTTTCGTGGACCGTAGAAAGAGATATCGTCCTTAGCGTTTTTTGTTGAAAATCGGCAACTTTCCTTTCTTGGGCACTGGATTGGATTTTTAGGGCTCACTTATGGGCTTGAATCCATTTGAATTTTTGGTGGAAGTTTTTTGTTGAATACTTGCTTCATTTGTATTCGTGTGTGCTTGTGGAATATCTCACTTGAAATCATGTCTACTCCTACAATGAAGATTGATAAATTTAGTGGGAAAAATGGCTTTAGTCTGTGGCAAATCAAGATGAGAGCTTTACTGAAACAGCAAGGCATTTGGGCTCCATTGAATAAGGAGTCAGATCTTGATAAGAATTCCATAGAATATGCTCAACAGGAGGGGAAAGCACATTCTACCATTTTCCTTTGCCTGTCAGATGAAGTGATAATCGAAGTTGCTGATGAGAGTACATCTTTGGGACTATGGCAGAAACTGGAGTCACTTTATATGACCAAGTCACTGACAAACAAACTACTGTTGAAACAAAGACTTTTTTCTATGAGGATGAAGGAGGGTACACCACTGAAACAACATTTAGATAAGCTAAATGCACTTCTCATGGAGTTGAGAAACATAGGTGTTACCATTGAAGATGAGGATACTGCGCTCATTCTCTTATGTTCTTTGCCTTTGTCATTTGAGAATTTTGTGCAGTCTTGTGTTGTTGGTAGGGATTCTATTACCCTAGAGGAGGTGAGATCTAGCCTCCATTCGAGAGAGCTAAGGCATATGGTACAGGTGAAGCTAGTGGCTCAAGTTTGACAGTACATCAACAGGAAATTAGAGGAAGAAGCCAGAAATAATTCAATAACAAGGGCAAAGGCAGAAGCAAATCCAAGGGCAAGTATTCTAAAGATACTTGCAACTATTGCAAAGAAAAGGGCCACTAGAAGGCCAATTGTCCCAAGTTGA
>JAMKPZ010003719.1:0-16204 GCA_024699675.1 Amphibolis antarctica | reverse complement strand
TTGGGTTGAGGACTGGATTGGATCGGGCTTGTGTAATGGGCCGGACGGGTTGATATGTTGGATTGGACTGGGGCTTTTGAGAGAAAAGAATTAGAATAGATTAATAGTTAGAAATGATTAACCAAATACATGATTACCTGATTAGATGATTTAAGTGATTAAGCTGACGTAAGACATTTAGTTAATTAAGTTAATTAATTGATGGATCTAGGTTGATTCAAGTTAATTATTAAGTGCCTCAAGTCTATTTAAGTTGATTAAGGTTGGCTACGTTAATTCAACTGATTTAGTTGTTTGAGTTGATTAATCAACGAGTAAGCTGCTTTAGTGGATTATTTTAAGTGATTAAATTGGTTTAAATTAATTTGAGTCTTTTAAGTTGTTTAAGTGAGGTTTTGATCGAACATAGGAGATTTTGTTAAATGATTAAGTGCTTTAGTTTATTAATTAGATGATTAGGTGGGTTAATCAAGTGTTTTAATGAGTTGATTTGTCACTAAATATAATATATTATTTTTTGTTTATATACTTAACTTAACTTGCATGTGAAATAAAATGTGTATTCACCCATCTTTCTTTATTATTTATAGAGTGAGTAAAAGTACTTCCTTTTAGAGGTGATTCTTGGTAAATGATTTTTTAGACTGTAATAATAAAATAGAAAAATGATAATGTCATCGTAAAAATGTGAATAACTTTAGAAGTAAAATAAGTGAGAAATGAATAAAACCTAAGATGCAAACAAGTGAGGCAAAAAATTCTGATACTTTTTACTTTTTTTTGATAAATTCTTGGTATTGGGTAGCACTACCAAGTAATTAAGAACAAGATTATCACATCATTATCACACATTATTAATCACAAACAGTAAGCAAGCAGCAGATGGAGTGCTGCTCTCTTATTACTACTGGTGCTTGGTCTACATTAATGGAACCAAATCAAGGAGAAAATCAAACAATTCATGCTAATCACTTGCGCGTGGCCGTCAGTGGTCTAGGCCACACCACCGCCGTGACCGTAGCCGGAACCTGATCCCGATCCGCTGCCACCACCACCGCCGCCGCCACCACCGCCACCACCACCTCCTCCTCCTCCATGGCCCGAGCCTCCTCCACCACTTCCAGAACCGTAGCCGTACCCAGAGCCGGAACCACCGCCATGTCCACCGCCGCTGCCGCCACCACCTCCTCCTCCACCGCCACCACCGGAGCCAACACCGCGTCCTGACCCGTAGCCTGCGCCGTAACCATGGCCTCCACCAACACCACCGCCGTATCCATGGCCAGCACCACCGCCGTATCCATGGCCAGCACCACCGCCGTATCCATGGCCAGCACCACCGCCGTATCCGTGGCCAGCACCACCGCCGTATCCATGGCCTCCTCCTAAACCACCGCCGTATCCATGCCCTCCACCAGCACCATATCCCATTCCTCCTGCATATCTTACACCATCCATCCATCCCATAAACCCTGGTCCGTAACCGTAAAAACCGCCAACCCCATAACCTAAGCCACCGCCACCGCCGCCACCACCTCCGCCAACACCACCACCTATTCCATGAGCATGACCGGAGCCAGACCCGGCTCCTGATCCATAGCCGGAACCCCCACCATGTCCGCCGCCGCCGCCGCCACCACCACCACCTCCTCCACCTACACCAATACCATGGCCAGATCCATACCCTGATCCGGAGCCAGCTCCATGACCCCCGCCGACTCCACCTCCGCCGCCACTGCCACCTCCTCCACCTCCTCCGATTCCAGCACCACCATGACCATACCCACCACCAGACCCAGAACCAGATCCATAACCACCTCCAACGCCCCCCCCGCCGCCGCCGCCACCTCCACCTCCACCACCACCTCCACCTGCTACACCTCCCCCACCCAACAAGACCCTCTTCGCCGACGTCATGCCCAGGCTAAGCATGACCAGCATGGCAACCGCCACTGCCTTAGAGCAACCCATACCTTGTGAGTGATCGAGAACACTATTACCTCGATGGGCTTGGGTGCTTTCACAAACTTCAACTCACGCTTCTATTTATAGAACCTTCAAAACAGCTCGTTGGAGAGAACTTCGTCACTTATTTGAAAATTAGATAGCATTAAAATTTAAATTACTTTCTTAAATAAATTTAGAATTATATAGTAATTAAGATAATAAAAATTTATATATTAAAATTTATATAATAATAATAATTTTAAAAATTATTTTTAAAGTCGATCTAAAATGTCTTAATGATTAATTATGAGATCTTTCGTAAGATTCTAAAATATCGATTCAAATCATCACTCGTTTACATCTCTGTGGCGTTGACTCG
Organism: Amphibolis antarctica; assembly: GCA_024699675.1. Lineage (NCBI taxonomy): Eukaryota > Viridiplantae > Streptophyta > Magnoliopsida > Alismatales > Cymodoceaceae > Amphibolis > Amphibolis antarctica. The sequence goes on along the minus strand of JAMKPZ010003719.1, from coordinate 13,878 downwards.
AGCGATGCAAAACACGTGGGCCTTTCAGGTGGTGTACAAGAACCTTCCCTGCTCCTTCACCATTACCATTTTTATTACCATTACCATACCACTCTGCTACTGCAACAATTTCTTTTTCATTTTCTTCAACTCCATTCAAATCCATCCAACGCTGATGATTAATTTATTCGAAAGGGGTTTGCCGATCACTGCCTCACCACCACCTCCTCGAAAAACTAATGCTTCAAAGCTTGCGCTGCTCTGGTCTCCAATGCTCATAAATGCTGCTGCTTCGTAAGTTAATTAAACAATACTTTATGACAGAGGATGGAATGGTTCATCGTTCCTTCCCTCTTATATATTGAAAGCCACCTCCGCGCATACACATGGATTGAATTGAACTTTCGGTTGGTTTATTTAGGTTTTATTGACTTGTCACTCATCTAAACTTTTAAAATCACTTTTATTTTTGTGATGATATTTTTATTTTTTAATCTATTATTTTTATTATTTTGTTATCATATTTTTCAATCATATCAGTATTTTTATATTTTAAATATCAGTCTACCATCTGACTCTTTGATTAATATACAAGAAAACGTCATTTACCTAATATTTATCTTAAAATCACTTATTACTATTTCAAGAGTGATTTTTTTCGTACGTACGTGAACACACCCTTAATTTCCTTGGATTATTAAACAAAGATCGAACACACTGGTCGATCTGATCTCAACTGGACAATTAACTAAGGTAGCCCCCCAGCAAGTCAACTGGTTCCGTTTTTCAAAGGGGAATTCGAACATGCCATGCATGTTACTCTGCCATTATACATATCGATCTAAAACCCTAATGCCGGAAGAAAAACCCTAGGTCTTCGAATAGCACTCAAAGCGGAGCAATTAATCAACTGGTTGGGATAAGTATATGAGACCCACGTCCCACTTTGCGTTCCAGCCGGGAAGATCTGAATGAATAATTAACTAAGATCAGTCAATCAACTCAGCCTTGGATCGAGCAATCAGTTCTAGGAGGATGGAGAAAAGGTGATGCATTAATTTGCGAGATACTAGGGTTAATCACACATCTCAAGGTCCATGACCATGAACTGATCGATGGGCACAGATGATTTCTGGAGAATGGTATCTTATCTCAGTGGTGTGCAGACAAATGTGGTTGGGACTGTTGAGTTTTCTCAGTGGGTGGTACGCACTGGTCGTCAATTTTGTCATTTATTTATCTTGGAAAGATCTTGGTATAAGTTTTTCATTTAATCAAAATAAGATTTGTAAAAGATGAAAGACGATACAATTTTACAACAGAGATCAATGGTTGTTTTTTGTTTTTGTTTTTGTTTTTGTTTTTTTTCATTCTTGCTGTTGCATCATTTCGACCAAATGATCAATTCGAAGGTCTTTTACGGTTAAATTGAGTTAAAATTTTATTTAACTTAGCTTGTTCACGATCACTTATTTCTCTTCAGATTGGATGATTGGATCTAGCTAGGATCAAAGCAATATAAAGCTAGATTTGAAGGAGGCTTTAGATACATTACATCAATGTAGTTCTGTAATGTGTATTCTTAAGAGAAGTTTCATTCAAAGGGTGAAACGAACTCTGTTTCAACTGATATTTTACTTGTAAATCAGGTACTTGTGCAACCTTATTTTACCAAGTTTTACAATTTTTGAAGTAACATGGTAATAGCAAAAAATTCTAAAATAGAGAAAGCTAGATTTAGATAATTGGTATATCTTTTGTTTATGTTGATGCTCGTGTTATTAACTGATTGTGATTGTAAATGTATATTAGAAATACTAGAGAAGACTTACTTATACCCATTATCAATTATAGTGAAAATTTGGGATACCTTGTTGATTTTACTTCTCACATTAGAGATGTTTTCCGTATAAAATTCTTATATCCTTTTATTTGTGTTTTGCTTGAAGTGTGATTAATTTTTATTCCACAAGGACTCTCCCTAGAGATCCACGAACGCCTTTGCTTGGAATTAGTAAACTATGGATCAATCTTTTATCAAAGGACGTGGCAATAATCATCAATTGTTGGAAAATCACACGTCAATTAATGAAGAGTCTAAACTTAGACTAGTATATAATGAATCTATTTAGGGTTCCCACATGACATTAGTATAGGTTCCTATGGTGCATTTGTTTTAGCATTTTTCAGTTGTATTTACTATACACTTTAGTGGTGTATAGTAAATCAATCAAATAGTTGTGAGATGCATAGTAAATTTTGAAATAAAAATTTATGTATGAGAATTTTTACAATAATAATAACATATAGAAATTTGTGGAGAGAAAGATTTTAAAATAATACCCATTGGTATAAAATAAGCCACAAGGAGTATTGAAATAGCTAGTCTTACATCATTTAATATAAAGATTAAATCTAATGGGGGTTTATGTTTTAGAAATGATGCAAATTTTGACCTACTACTTTTCACAATTTCACATCATTTTTCATCATTTTTAAAAGTATAAACCCTGTAAACTAACATATGAAAAATTCTTTCACTTATTAACAACTAATTTTGAGATAAAATATTTCATATGAATTATATTAAGATGGTACCACAAATGGTAAGAAATCATAGAGGTGGGTAACCTTCAAAATAAATCTGTTAAAATTCTATCTCAAAATTAATTGATATTAAGTGGAAGAGTTCTTTGTTAATTCAATTATCATTTGAAATATTAGTGATTTATCTTTTATTGTGAAGGGAAGATGATCATTCAAAAACATTGGAGTAATTGAAATGAAGCTTTCGTTGTAATTAAATGTTTCATTGCATGAACATTGAAATTAACATATTTTTTCATTAAGATTTTCCAATCTTTGTAATTGTTATCGGTATTTATTAATTTTATAATATTCAAATAATTATATAAAAATTTAAATTTATTCATGTGTACACTTCAAGTTCATACAGATTTATTCTATTACATTTTTGTAAATTTTTACAGAATCACAAACACTCAAAAAATCCATAGTTTTCCAAAAAAATATAATCATTTTCATTTCTCATCAATTCTGAGTATACAAATTAGATCTTAAATTTCTTACTATATACCTAAAATCTTCAAAATCAACTAAAATTGAATATTTTCTCAATTGTACATCTCTAAAAAAATTGGGTTATGAATTATTATTTAAAATATTCTTGATTATTTTTAAAATCTCTCGTTCGATATTTAGAAATGGTTTTTCTGAAATTATAATTCAAAACATGCCCGAATGGGCCTGATGAAGGCTTGGGCTGTGATTTTACAAAAGCATTCACACAAACACCGCCTCATTCGGGGCTTCCCGGTCCTGAAATCAGCCCAATTTGAAACTTGAATATTCGGCCCAATTTAGGTTCTTAGAAGGTTTAGAGTATGTTTGTTTAGTACGTGAAGTGAAATTTATGTTATTTTTTTTAAAAAAATATTTATGATGTAAATATTTTAATATAAAATATTAAAATTTGATTAATATCATTGTAAAATATTGTGATAAATAGTAAAAAATAAATGTACATAGTAATTAACATATAAATAAATAGGACCTATGACATATATATATATATAAACTCTATATATTATAAAATAATATAATATATTATATCATTCGCATCAGGTGTTCCGATCAAACGCCACATAAACAATTACCCACTTGAGATGAAGCAGCAGCTGGAAAAGTCGTCGGCGGAAGCGGAAAGCTCTGAAAGCTTGAAGATGGAAGGTCAGATACAGGAGCTTGGGGCCACTGCATGATCACATCACATGGTATGGGTCGCACAAGAACTCGATCTTAATGTTATTCAAGCTTTTCGCTTCCTTGAACAGCTCCCCTCGTTTAATTGCTTCTGATCAGTAAATTAATGGTGGAACATCCACCACGATGCATGGGTTTCAAACCTCAAGCGTTTCCATTGGAAGGAAAAATGGATGATCGGATCTCCTGATTAAGCTGACAAGGTGTACAAGCAAGTAACATGCAAGACAAACAAGCTGCAATTGATATATCTATATCTATAACCATAGATATATACATGTGTGTATGTATGCATGTCAAACCCACAATTAAGTACTTAAACAAGTGCATGCATGATTATATCATGTGTTGAAATATACTTCTAAAAATCCATTAGACGATTAAGAAGAAGATTATCACACTTGATGTAAGATTATTCTAATACTTTTCTACACTTATGTTGAACCTTCAAGCCAATAAGTAACCTCTTTTACACTATTTAGAGGAAGTGCTCAAATTGAAATGACTTATACAACATGTGTCATGAACCTAACTTTGATAACATATTGAAATACACTCTTAAAAGCTCATGTTGACCCAATTTTTAGGATAAAGATCTTTCACAATGTAAAGATCATGGTTCATTACATTCTATGTGGTACTATTGCAACATCATGGACATCATAATTATCCAAGTTTCAAAAGAGGGTTGGGGGATGCAAGAGCATGAAGTCTATGTAGTGCAAGAAAGACAGTCATTATATGTCATAGTGACTCTTTTTTTGTTGATGGATGATATATCCATCATTATAACTCAAAATCAGTCACAAAATCATTTAGGAGAGATTTGTGTCTTTAGAAAATACGAGAAATAGTAAGAAATTTAGCTTATTATTTTTCATTATTTTTTATCATTTTTCATACTTTTCAAAAGCACAAACCTCCATAATGACAAATGTTTGGTTAGTCTAAACCCAAATGAATGATCAAAATTCATCACTTTACCCTTTTTTTTATATAGTGTGGTAAGAGGAAAGAGATTTTAGATTCAAATATATATATATATATATCTATAGGGAACTGATTTTCTGGTAGCGCCACTAGAAAACTTTTCTAGTGATGTGAGTTCGCTGAAAGAAGTTCTGGTGGTGCTTGGAGGAATTTTCAGTAGTGTAAAGGAAGTTTAAGTAGTATGTAAAGGAAATTCTGATAGTGGAGAAGAAATTCTAGTTTCACCACTAAGGATGACACTCTACTGGTGTCACTAGAGTGTCATTTCCCATATCTATATATAGATACATTGATGAAGGCAATGATCCTTCTACTATATATGATGAACATGCGCATGTTGTAGTTTGTGTCAAGGTTAATTTCTTCTAGGCCATTACATTTCTCATTTTTAATGAAATTCTTTTCGAGAATTTTTCACTTTTTTAATTGTTGGAATAATTCCACATTTGTTAAAATAAAGATTGAACTTGAATTTATATGGTGACAAATTCTTTTACATAAAAATATATATATACATAAAGTAATAAGAAAGGAAGTGTACTGAATAGTTTCATATTAGTTAAAATAAGGATTGAATAGAGGTTTATATGATAATGGACTCTTTCACTTATTGTGAATTGATTTTGAAATAGAAATTTTAACAATGATCTTCTTTTTTTAAGAATTAATCTACTTCAATAAAAAGTTCGAGTGAAATATATCATGTGAAAGAAGTAGCCTTGCATGTTTTCTTTTCAATGTTGAGGGAAAAATGCTACTTTGAAAAATTGGAGTTAGATTCTATTTATAAAATCAAAAATTAATTGTTCAAATAATACTTTAAACCAAATGAAGGATGAATTTCTTGGTAAACCATTATTTGATTAAGATAATTAAATTTATGATTTAATGGCCAACAATACTCTTATATTTATGTTCAGCGTTTTATATGAATAACTTTTAATACATATATTATAAAAAGCTAACACATATTGAAAAATGGAAAAAAATTGCATAAAAATTATATTTAAAAAATAGAAGTATTAAAAAATTATAAAAGACCATGATATTTTTGTAAATATTTTTTAAATATTATATTTACTTATAAATAACATTCCTCTTTCATATATCTATCATATTCATACAAATTTTAATTACATCACTTTTTTTTTAAAAAACACTATTCAAGGATAAAATTGGAATTTTATAAAAATTACTATTCCAACAAAAAATAATAATTCCTAAGCTATAACTCTTTTTTTCATGTATTGCTCTTTTACGATATAATTATAGTATTATTTCAAAAGTTAAAAATTATATTTTGAATTTAAAATAAATAATAAAATATCTTTCAATGATTAAGATATCACATTACAAATTCTGTTATTCTAAAAGTTTATTACAATATTACATCAACTTTTGCTCGTAAAGAGCTAAAACAAAACGCGTCGTAATATGATATCGTATAACTGCAGAAAGACTTTCATTGCATTCAATATGTAATCTTTCCATGGTGCATGACATGCTCAATGAACGATGCAGCCTCCTTAAATTAGATAAAATTTATATTTTTTAAGATTGATGTAAGTGTTTTAATATAATTTTTAGTGTAAAATGTTAAAGTTATTTGATAAATATTATTGTAAATTATTATAATATATAGTAAAAAATACTTAACCAAACAAGCCATTCATGATGCTTCGATGGATGTGTGAGCGCGCGCGTACACAAATTAATCTATCTTTGACCTTAAACCCTAATCTTTGATATGTGAGCATGAGCTCCAACACAAGCATCTGACGGCACACCATGATCAACTGCATGGAATCTTCGGAAACCCTAGCTGTCATCTGCACCGTCAAGGCTAACATGGAAGCTCGTATTAATCAAATCCATGCACGACGTTTTGTGTGGTGAGCCGACCAAGAAGGCTAGAGCTTAATTGCATATATATATATATATATACACTAATGCAGCGTTGACCTTTCCTCCCTTGCTTTATAAGCATCTGATCTCACGCCCCCAAGCCCTCTCCTGCCTGTACAGAATCGATGGTGGCGGTGATGGTGACGATTAAGATGATGGGTTCGAGTTCAAGGTTGGTGGCAGTGTCTCTTCTGGTCGTGGTCTTCTTGGGCATGACCTCCGCCGATAGGATCCTCACTACGGTCGCTGCCAATGATGGCGGCGGCAGTGGCGGTGGTTCGGGCGGTAAGGGATCTGGGGGAGGATATGGTGGAGGTTTTGGAAGAGGCGTTCATGGTGGTGGTGGTGGTGGTGGAGGAGGGAGCGATGGTTCCGGGCATTCCTGGAGCACTAGCTTTGGTCATGGCACCGGTGGTTCTTTTGGCGGTGGCCATGTTGGTGATGGTGAACATGGCAAGGGCTATTCGTGGAAGAAGGGCCCTGGTGAAGTCGGCTCTGGAAGTGCCCATATGGGAGGTAATGGAGGTGGACATGGAAGTGGCGGCGGCGGTGGTGGTGGTGGTGCAGGTGCCGGGAAGGGAGGTGGAATTGGATCCGGCCATGGAAAAGGAGGAGGAGGAGCGGGTGGTGGTGCAGGTGTGGGAAAGGGAGGTGGAGTTGGATCCGGCCATGGAAAAGGAGGAGGAGGAAGTGGTGGTGGTGGCAGAGGCGGCGGCGGTGGTGGTGCAGGTGCCGGAAAGGGAGGAGGAGGTGGTGGTGGCAGTGGAAAAGGAAGCGCTCATGGGGAAGGTGGTAGTGCAGGCGGAAGTGGGCACGGTAGAGGTTTTGGTTCCGGCAAGGGAGGCGGAAGTGGGCACGGCGGAGGTTTCGGTTCGGGCAAGGGAGGCGGAAGTGGGCACGGTGGAGGTTTCGGTTCCGGAAAAGGACATGGTAGCCATAGCGGAGGTGGTGAGAAAGGCAAGGGGTACGGTGGTGGGTTCGGAAGAGGCGGAGGCGGCGGAGGTGGAGGAGGTGGTGGTGGTAGTGATGGCTCGGGTCATGCCTGGAGCAGCAGTTTCGGTCACGGCACCGGCGGTTCACATGGTGGAGGCCACGTAAGTGATGGCAGACATAGCAAGGGATACTCCTGGAAGAAGGGTCCTGGGGCCGCCGGCTCCGGCGGTGCACACACTGGAGGCGGAGGTGGAGGCGGCCGACATGGCTCTGGAAACGATCCAGGATTTTGGTTTGACGGGCGTGGCGGCGGAGGGTACAACGACGGACATGGAGGCGGCTTCTACTATGGACCCGGCGGAGGTGGCTTCTTCGGTGGCTTCGGCGGAGGATATGGTTGGGGTTACGGCGGACGTCTCGGTGACCCTGGGTATTACTTCTACGGTCCAGGCAATCCTTTCGGCGGTGGCGGTAGTGGGTCTGGTTACGGTCATGGCCACGGCCATGGCCACGGTCATGGTCATGGTGGCGGCGGAGGCGGCGGTGGCGGTGGTGGCGGTGGTGGTGGTGGCGGTGGCGGTGGCTCCAAGCACCATTGAGAGAGCCTTGTTTGGCACGTGGAGAGCGATGTAAGCTGCCGCAGCACTGGAATAAATTCGTCTCTTTTCTCACTTGTTTTGGTTTTTTTTTTTTCTATAATTATAAAATAGTTGCACTTTGTATTTTGTAGCCACGACTGTGTTGTAGTTCGTAATAAACCCAAGCGGCAGCTTCCCTCAAAATTCGATTTGTAACGAGGTTTTGTTTGGTATAAACGAAAAAAAAAAACCTTTTGTATTAAATAAGAAAAATTTTGTAAAAAAATAAAATAAAATGAAGCAACTTTGAAAATACCTTTACGTATCGTTACGTTAAAAGTAATTTTTGATTAAAGTAAGAATCATGTAAAATCAACCGGTAATTTATACTTCCAATTGAAGAGTTTGAATTTAATAAATAATTAATATCACAAGTTAAGTACATTGATCAGAAATACTTGCAGTCACGTTAATATATAAACCTTAATTAAAAGTACATATCAGAAAAATAAAAGTAAGAATAAGAATAACGTAATCTATGAAAAGTTATTCTACTTTTTACTAAATGATTTTAAGATTAAATGCTTTACCAGATTTTAAAATCTTTAAACGAAAGATATTGAATTCAATTGTTATTATTATTATTATTAATTGGCTAAATTCATGATGGGTCTACTTAAGATGTGAGTTTCATATAAAAAATATTTTTTAAAAAAGTGAGAGAGACTACGGGCACCTTATTTATATGATTATTATTATTATTATTATGGTTAAAGCTTTAAACGCAATAATCTGTATTAATTGAAGTAGTCAATATTTGAACTTGTAGATATGCTTTTAGGAGATGATGTAAGGTAGTGTTTATTTAAGCGATGAATTAAATAAAGTATAATTTATGTTTTTTAAGTGATATATAATTTATGATAATATTAATTTTTATTATAAAATATTAAAATTATTTGATAAATATACTGTATATCGTAATAATGTATATCGTTGATATATTGTATTAAAATTTTAAACAACTAGAGTGGTAGAAAGAGAGTATGTCAGACTAATTTATTTTTTTCCATCTATTCAATTTATTATTATTTTTTGTTTTCATAGTTGTACCTTTATGCATTTTTTAATTGCAATTCTTAATTTATCTTTTAATAATTAAAGTGATATTTTAATATTTAAATTTTTTTTATTAAAATTTATAATCTCAAGTTCGTAATTAATTTTAAAAAAATTCTAAATTTATCTTTTACTATATTTACTTCAGAAAAAAAAAATCATGAATCCAATGAAGTGGTGACCGACCAGTGGAGACGCATTGGACGATGCAACACGTCCATTAATGTCTTTTAAAAAAAATTATATTTTTTAAATTTTTTTTATCGTTTTATAAGTAAAAAAATATTTTTTTTATCAAATAAAGAAAAATAAATACATTTTTGAAAAATAAAACTAAGTTATTTTAAGAATATCTGACATTATCATTACATTAAAAAACGCTTCCATTAATGCTTGAGCATTCTTTTATCTCCACCAGGCGAATCTTCCGAGGAGCGGGCGTGCATGCTTCCGGCACTCCACTCCCGGAGCTCCCTCTTCTTCCTCGCCTTCACGAGCATCGACGCCGACATCTTCCGGGAAGGGGAGCGCGACAAGGCAACGAGGGTTTGAACCGAGGGTCCACCTCTCATCCACCTTCTTTCCAGTTTCCACCTCGAGCGCAACAAATGGTCCGCGGCGGAGCCGGTGAAAGGGCCCTGACTTTGGTAGAAGTAACAGGGGAGTTCCCGGTGAGAAGTACCGGAGGAGGAGGTGCAAGCATCGACTTCATATGAATGAATATTGTTGGAAATTGATGTAGTTTCTAATCGTGTATGAAATGTATTTCGGTTCCAAGATTTGTAAAACATGAACACCGCTGGTAGCGAAAAAAAAAACAAACTACGGAACTTAACATATACTGCCCGGAGAAAATCAAAACTTTCGTTTGTTTTCTGCTTCAATTAAAATTGAAAGTAATAAAATATATAAAATTAAGCTGTATAATAATTAATACGGTGAAAGTTTATATGTTAAAATATATACAGTGATAATAATATATAATAATCAAAACAAAATTCTAATAACTTCTTTAGTTTCGTGAGTAATAAAAAATAATTTTTTTAACTTTTTTTTGAAACACGATCTCTACATTTTTGACTTTTGCTACACTCGGAAAAAAGGGGTTATAAGAATTAATGTCTTTTAACATTTAAATAATTGATACTAACGTTGAAATTATATTTTTTTAATATTGACATGATTAAATGTCATGATAATATTAATATGAAAAAATTATTTGAGAATCTACCTACGTAACATTGAAAATGATTTTTACATTTAAAAGGAGTATTTTCAAACGAAGCGGTAACCCAAGCTTGGATCATTGGAAAATGAATTCCAAGAAATGATTTTTTATCAGGAAGTTCGTCTTTGACAAATATGAAAAATGAAAAAAAATGATGAAAAATTTGATTTATTATTTCTTATTAATTTATAGCAGTTTTCATATTTTTAAAGGTATAAATATCTTTTAAAAAAATTTCTAAATTTATCAAATTTTTGAGGAATTTTTTTTTGAGATGAACAAATACAACGAGGAAGTCGTTTGGAATGTTTTTAGACTTGAAACAGCACGTCCAGGTGTGAAATGTTCTAAACAAAGCTAATGCGGCAGAGCAAAATAAAGGTTTTTAAAATTACTTTTAATATTATTATTATTATATAAATTTTACCATCTTAATTATTAAATTTTACTTTATTTATAATATTAACTCTAACTTTAATTTTATCTGACTTACTTCAAAGGAGAACAAAGTATTTGTTAATGTTCTTGGAGAAAAATACGAGTTATTTACCATTGTTGTTGCTTTAATTAATACCTTCATTGCTTACTTAAGATTCGTTCGTATGCTTAAAATTTTAAGAAATAAAAATTTAAAAAACAGAAAAATTTTGAAAATTATTTATGTACGCCACATAAAAGCAAATATGTTTTTTTTGCTTACCCAATCTCACGTAAATTAAGAATTAAGATAATGAAGTTCGGTAATATTTTTATTGCATGAAGTTGATGATGTATAATATTTTTATCAAAGTAAGTAGTAATTATAGTTTTTTTTATGCAGTACCTACTTGAATATAAAATGACAAAATAATTCTATCTATAACCATTTTCATCAATTTTATATATTTATTTCTCTAATATTGATTATTTAATAAAAAATTAAGAAAAATAAAATAAAAATCGTATAAGATGATTCATAGTTTCCACGTGGATGGGAGAAGAGGAATTTAGTTGAATTCGGAGGAAGGGATTGAGAATTGATTTATTAACATCTTATTTATATGATTTATCTTCAAAAATTTAATTTTATATCATTAAAATTACATAAATATTAGAATTAAGTTGAATTAAATTTTGTCTAATTTAATTCAACTAAATTCATGATGTACAAATACCCTCTTAATTTCATTTCATTTTCAAACGTAAAAGTGCAATTTAGATGTGCATAGCTATATTTTATTTCTCTTATTCTGTGGCAAACGTATAGGACAGCAACAAGTACATCAGAGTATTATTAACTCCAGCGGCTCAAGGGTCTCCGCCGCCACCACCATGACCACCGCCGCCGCCGCCGCCGCCGCCACCGCCACCACTGCCACCTGATCCATATCCTAAACCTCCGCCGGACCCATATCCACCGCCGAGACCACCGCCACCTCCGCTGCCGAAACCACCCCCACCTCCACTACCCGACCCAAATCCACCGCCGTGACCAAACCCATATCCCGCCCCGGCACCTCCTCCGCTTCCCGCGCCGCCACCACCTCCGAGCCCACCTCCCCCACCTTTCCCGTATCCAGCACCAGCGCCGGCTCCATATCCAGATCCAGACCCCCCCCCGCCGCCGGTGCCGCCACCTCCGCCGTACCCTCCCCCGCCGCCACCTCCAGGCCCATGCCCAGCATTACCCCCGCAGCCGGTGTTGCAATCCTTTTCCACCCCGCCGGTTAAAACCCTTCCATGAGCGATGGCGATGGAGCTTGCGAGCAGAACAACGAGCGCAGCCGCAGCTTTTGGGGATGCAGCCATCGCCGAGCGAGAAAGAGAATGGTGGGCGGACTGCTGGCTGCTGCTGGAGGAGGCCCGGCGGGGGCACATATGTATAGGACTCTGCTGCTCTGCATGTGTCCGGTGACCCCATCAAGTGCGCTGCACTGCTGGTGGTGTCGCTGGAAAGTGATTTCTTCTTGAAATATATCGTCGGGATATGTTTGGTGGCCCTTTTTTTTAACTTTGACGGTGATCTGTGTCTTTTAAGTTTTAATCATTAATAAAAAGAAAATTTTAAAAAAAATTATTATTAAAACATTAAAAATTTAAAAATAATTTTTTTTATAAAATTATTTTTGTACCTACAATATTATGTAAAATCTTTCAAAAAAATACTTACATGTATTAAGAAAATTAGTCTTACATTAAAAATGACAAGTGAAATTGAAATTCGTATATTATTTATAAGTTCTTTTACATTAATTAATTAATTTTAATAATTTAAAAATCACAAGATGGATGAATAAAAATTCTCTATTTCTTTTTTCGTTTCTGGTATATCTTCGTATTAATCTTATTTAAAACACTCGCACCAAAAAACAATTTACATCTACATTATAAATATTTTTAAATATATCTACTAAAAACTTATCAATAAAAATAAATAAATATAAACTATAAATCCTAAATCTTAAATTCTAACGTGTAAAATATGTTGCCATGTCCCGCATAATTTTTAAAACAAAAAAATACATTTCTAATTTCTCTTTTCACATCGTGCAAACTTCTATTCTTATTATACTATTTGTTAAAACATACTTTATACATTAATAAATTTCATTTCCAAACGAAATTTTAAACTATTAATTGAAGTTTTAGCAGCACTTTTTAAGAGTCCCTGCAATCCTATTTTTCTATTGATATTTTCGTGTATTGCATTAATCGTTATAATATGTGAAATGAAGCAACGATAAAATAAATTCGTCGGTGCGATGTTGATACGATACCTAACGCGTAAACTTTATAAATATATATTCTATTGATTAAAATATAAACTATACTTAAACCTTGATTATGGAATTTTTAACCATGTGTGTATATGAGAAGATTTGTGAAAATTTAGGAATTTTTTATTATTAAAATATTAAAATTTTAAAAAAAAATTAAATATAAATTTTCTAATATTTTTATAAGGTATACAGATAATCTTATAAAAAAATTTATTTCTAAAATTTTAATAATAAATTTTTTTCAAATTTTTTTCCGCCCAAAATACACAAACTTCGATACTTGTATATATAAAAGTAAAATATGTGAAATTTGAAAATATCTTGGGCTTTTTTACGTGTGCTTGCGTTGCGTCTGGACGATATATCTCGGGCGCCAGCTACTGTGCCGGTGTCCACTAGCTGCGCCGCAGCGGCGGTTTAGTCGTCATCGGCCTCGTCGCCTTCCTCCGCCCGCCGTCCACCCACCGCTGCGGTCGTTCGCGCCGTGGACGCACTCGTCCTGTGCACATGCGTTCGGCAGTTGCGAAGATTCCACATGCTTTCCTTCCACACCTTTGGATGTTCATTTCCTGCCCTTATCATGTAAGATTATTTTAACATTATT
>JAMKPZ010003717.1:0-11556 GCA_024699675.1 Amphibolis antarctica | reverse complement strand
ATTTATTCTCTAACCCCAATACTTTGTTCAATAATCACAAAAAGGGGGACATATATTGTTCGGACGTAGAGCAATAGATAACTACACTTAAAACAATAGATAATTACACTTAACATTGTTAACTTTAGGTGTTTTAAGACCGTGAAAAAGTAAAATACAACATCAAATTAATTGAAATTTGAAAATTGAAAAGGAAAACAATAGATAACTACAACATAAACATAATTTGGTGATCATCAACATAATCCAGGTTAAGTGTTTTAAATATTTAAGTTAATGCTAAATTAATTAGCACTCAAATGTTCGATTCAGGTTAAGTGTTTTTAATATTTAAGTTAATGTTAAATTAATTAGCACTTGAATGTTCGATTCAGGTTAACTGTTTTAAATATTTAAGTTAATGTTAAATTGATTAGCACTCAAATGTTCGATTCACTTTAAGTGTTTTAAATATTTAAGTTAACGTTAAATTAATTAGCACTCGAATGCTCGATTAAGTGTTTTAAATATTTAACTTAGTAGATTAAATATGTTTGATATTTAAAACAGTTTAGAGAAGTAATATGAATGGATATAGTTACTTAAATAAGCGCTACATATGAATATAGTTCGTGAAATATCACTGTAGAATGTCATGTGAAATTTTAAGTTCACACGTGATGAGAGAATCAACATTTTATGTTAAAAGACCAAACTATTGTATTAAAAGACCGGTGTTTTAACATTCACACGTGACGTTTTAAGTTAGGCGCATGTGTTCTAAAGTACACGTGGTGTGTGAATAGTAGTTAGGCATTTTAAGGGTATCTCTCTAAGACTATTATGTTTTGATGATGAATACTTAATTAATGTTTAATCATGATGTGATGGTAATTTAATAGTCGTAATTATATTTGCTAATTATCTATTTACTTATTACTTCAACATATTGGACATATTATTTTAGTTAATGCTAAATTATTTAAAACTATACTCATTTGATCCAGGTTTAGTGTTTTTAATTATTTGATCAAAATCCTTTTTAATTCAAATCGAATTAATTTAAATAAAATTCCACCATAATATTTTAAGTTAGTAGATTACATATGTTCAATATTTAGAACAGTTCAGTGTGATATTGGAATGAGTGTAGTAACTTAAATAAGTGTTAGATATGAATATAGTTCATGAAAAATCATGGTAGAATGTGACGTGCAATTTTAAGTTTACATGTGATGAGAGAATCGGTATTTTATATTCAAAGAACGGACGATTGTTTTAAAAGACCAGCGTTTTAATATTCATACGTGACTTTTTAAGTTAAGCGCGTGCATTGTATAGTATGGCCGTCAAGTTAATATTCAAAGGGGTATAGTTAGGTAAATAAGTGTTAGATATGAATATAGTTCATGAAAAATCACAGTAGAATGTCACGTGAAATTTTAAGTTCACACGTGATGAGAGAGTCGGCGTTTTATGTTAAAAGACCGGACGATTGTATTAAAAGACCGACGTTTTAACATTAACATGTGACGTTCAGTAGTAGGGCATGTACTTTAGAACGCACGTGCCTAACTTAAAAAGTCATATGTGAATATTAAAATGCCGGTCTTTTAATAAAATCATCCGGTCTTTTAACATAAAACATCTATTCTCTCATCATGTGTGAACTTAAAATTTCGCATGACATTCTACCATGATTTTTCACGAACTATATTCATATGTAACACTTATTTACCTAACTATACCCCTTCGAATATTAAGTTGACGGCCATATTGTACAACACACACGCCTAACTTAAAAAGTAACATGTGAATGTTAAAATGCCGGTCATTTAATACAATCGTCCGGTCTTTTAACATAAAACACCGATTCTCTCATCATGTGAATTAGACATGACAACTTCAGTTAAGGACTAAAAGTGTTATTGAATAGCAAATATCTTTATGGTAAGATCTAATTATAAAAATCTAATAACTTTAACCCTCAATCTCTAAGCATATATAAGGCTTAAATTCGTAATGCCCTGTGTCCTAGTCTTCCCGACAGTTGCGTGGTGCATTACTTGGAGAAGAAGCTTCAGTGACAGTAACGTAGTAATGGCATGCAGGAAGAAGACCATTCAAGTTCCACCGCTACTCCTGTGTACATGGTAGGTCAAAATCGACAAGGTTGACAAAGAGATACAGCTGTTGAAGTTGAGGTATGACTTCTCTCCTGAGGTTTTTGAAGTTGTTATTGAGGAGAAGAAAAAAGCAGAAACAGATAATTGGCGATTACGATTACGGTCGCAGAGAGAAAAAATACACAATATCAGGTGTACTAAGCGATATGTGTTACAATCATTTGCTGATTCAATGACATCGCTCAGTACATTTGAAATAGGACAGTCTTCAAAACCTGTTGAAAGAAGACATAACAAGCCCTCTCCAAAGCCAAAGAAGACTAAACCCATCCATCCACAACCATCAACTTTAGAATGGTTCACCTCTAAAAGTAGGGTTGAAGAGTTTGAAGATTGATTTAAAGTCACCACTGCACAGAAACAAGTTGAAGTGGTCACTTCAGATAGCTGGAGTAGTAGTTTAAAGTCTGCTAGCAGTGAGGGTGAAAATGAAGGTCTGTGGATAGGTAAAACATTTTTGTCATCTTTTGAATTGAGTTGTTTTCAAAAGGTGCTTGATAATTTTGAGAAAAGAGAAGTGACTATTTCAAAGTCATCTCTGTTTATAGTTGATGCAATTCCAGCAAAATTGTCAAGTTTTGCTGTGCATGACTTATGTGTAAAATATGTTTTTAAAGGCACATCATCATTCAGTTTGATAAATAAAAGGAATGATGTTATTGAGTATGTATTGAAAAATACAAGGTATGACAGATTTTGAGCTTTTGTTGAAATGCAAAAGTATACTGGCGGTTTAACATTAACACGTCCATTTCTAAGTTGGCCTTTACAACGTCTTTACTTTATGGTTTCGCATAGAGTAAAGTCTTAATTTTCAAATCTCTTTTAAATATATGACAAAATTCACTTATTTGAAAATCGTAAATACCTTATTTTACTTAAATATATGACATAATATTTAATGAAAATCTCTTTTAAATCAATATTCAGTAATTGAAAATCAAAACCACCTAAGTATTTTGATTCATAGTACTTCTGCCTAATTGTAAGGTATATCCACGAAACTATCGTTTATAGATAGGTCTATAAATAGTAGTTCCATGTGTCACTTCTTTATTTTAACGGTACTTCCATAAAATCCTTGAGAAATGCAGAAGTTAAACACTCCCCTTAAAATAGTGCATATTGTAATTGAAATTAAATGCAACGATACAGGGAAAATAATCGATTGAAAAGGGAGTGTTTTTAAATATTTAATCAAAATATTTTTTAATTAAAATCGAATTATTTTTAAAAAAATCCACAAACTTCTTTCAAATTTAATCACTGTATTCGTAATTAATGAACAATTAATTAATTTTCATAAGTTAAATAATACAACAATTCGAAATATACACATGTGAGTGAACTTTTAAAGTTAATAGAGAGAGAGTATACACATCTTTTTAGGTGAAGGAGAGTGTTTTTAAATTTCACCTGCATTAGAGAGAATAACTTTTAAGTTACATAATTTCAATCGTCGATCTCACGATCGACAGATGCCTATAGAACCCGTGCCCTCATATATAAATATATATAAATATACAAAAAATCAAAAAGAATATAATTATAAGAATATAATGTTTGTAAAAAGAGTTTAATTCGAACCGTTATTGCATTTTACTTTGAGTTGCTTCGTGGGTTATCTAGTTTACCCACGGAGTAACTTCGAGGGTTATCCTATTTACCCTCAGACTAGGTCGTAATGTTATAATATTATAGCAGTAGCTACTTCGTGGGTTATCTAGTTTACCCACGGAGTAAGTTCGAGGGTTATCCTATTTACCCTTGAACTGAACCGAAAAAGAAAATCAAAATAAAACATTGTGGGGATAAGCCACGGGTAAGTCCGTGGGTTATCTAGTTTACCCACGTGTTAGTTTGAGGGTTATCCTCTATACCCTCAAACCAAAAGAAAAAAAAAAAAAAACTTTGGGGATAAGCCATAGGTAAGTTCGTGGGTTATCTAGTTTGCCCATAGACTTTTGCGAGGGTTATTACCCTTTGAACCAAATACGACTCTGTTTACTGAAAATGAAAATTTTTTTAAAATGAAAGGTTTACTGAAATTAAACAAGATTAATCATTTGAATGAATTTAGAAGGGTTATTTCATAATTCAAATGAGGTTAAAGGTAATTACAATTAAGTGAACTTAGTGACAAAGGTCAAAAATTCTGAACTACAATTATTTAATTTATACGAGTGTACCAAGAATGTTTAAAAGAAAAAGGAAAAGCGTAAATTCTCTAAAATGGTTTAATTCAACAAGAGTTGTGTTATGAACTTAAAAGGAAAATTTTCGAAAGGGATTAGAAATATTAACACTCGTTAAAAATTGAAATATGCAATTATACACACACAAACTTAAAAGAAAACATACATAACTTGGAACTACAGATAGAATACAACTATCTGAAAATATCATTTCATTAAAAGAAAGTTTAAATATTACATCATAGGAGAGCTTTCTCTCCAATTGTATCAATTTAAAAATAAAAAAATATATATCAAAAGAAAGATCAATCACTACAAAGGGAATCTGAACTTTAGTTCTGCAACTTCTACTTTAAGAGCAACCAGTTCATCTAACAAAGTATCCACCTTTTCTGATATAGAGGCTAATCCTCTCTGTTGGGATGTGGATGGTTTGCTGTAGAGCTGTGGTGTTGGTTGATCCTCTGCAGAGAATTGCTTCAAGTCTTTGGTAGTTAGCACCCTAGACTTTAATTTCTTTATAGCCCAATCTGATAAATCAGAGGAACTTGACACCAACTGGTAGATAAGATCACCATAGAATAACTTCTTTTTGATGCTTGTGATCTTGGAAATGAAAACTCTATACCAGTTCACTTGAATCTTATTAAGTACTGCATATGTTGCAATTTTTACAAAGATAAACAATTCTACATCATGTCCAAATCTTTGATATATAGTTTTGATCAGGATTAATGCAATCATATGAGACTTCCCATTCATTTGCTTGAGCCTATTAAACAAATTAATTCGAGGGTTTATGGCCATACAGTTCTTCATATCCTGCTCTGACCAATCTGCCATTGTAGACGATTCTAAAATCTCTACACCCTCATCTTTTA
The DNA here is from genome assembly GCA_024699675.1 of Amphibolis antarctica. Taxonomy (NCBI): domain Eukaryota; kingdom Viridiplantae; phylum Streptophyta; class Magnoliopsida; order Alismatales; family Cymodoceaceae; genus Amphibolis; species Amphibolis antarctica. Next base: position 6,315 of record JAMKPZ010003717.1, on the reverse strand, counting down.
ATCCTAAGCTCTCGTATATATATTCAGGTGTCAAATAGATTCTCAAATCAGTCACATTAGAAACAAGCACCCCATTCTCCTCATGCAGATTACTATAAAATGCAGGAACTAAGTTTTCAGCCTTGAATTTGTTACCTAACCTAGGGTTGACTCTTAGTAGCCCCTAAATGTACCCTCTCTTTCATCCGGCTATCACTCGGAAGCCCATGGGTGTCTGCCAGCCCTACCGGCGAATGGACCGAGGTACAGAGAATTGAAAGGTGTTTGTGTGAGCGCATCACCACGTGCGGTTGATGGCTCGTTGAACGGAGTCGCCACCTTATTTTTGGGTAGAAAACAAGGAAAATCGGATGGGAAAGTGTCCTTCCACCAACGAAACGGTAAAACCACGGGATTTACGTAAAATCGTGTAACATGAGAGAACTGGATACGGGGCTCAGGGTATTGTTGGGGAAGGTGTTAGGCACCCCCAGACAGCTCGGGCATTCTCGGCCTCTCTCCGGCTCTAAAACGGAAAATATGATAGTCAATCCGGCCACGTACGGCCTCACCTTGGAAGACTTTCCAGGGTGTTTAGAGGGATAACCGTATCCCTTCCAGTGAAAACAAACGAGAATCAAGTGAACAAATGGGAATTGAACAAAATGGGGATCCATATTGGATCCGGTGGCGAATAGGGGAGAAAAAGATGGGTTTTAGGGGAGCCGACAGCCGGCTACTTGTACCGGTTGATCGGCGGCTAGTCGGCTGCCTTCCCAACCCATTTGCGTAGCCATGGGATCTTGGGGAAACGGGGGTCGGTTCCTTGAACCGGCCAGCTGGCGGCTTGCTGACTGTTTCCCCCGTTCGTACGTACCCATGGGGATTTGGGGAAACGGGGGCCGGTTCCTTGAACCGGCCAGCCGACGACTTGTCGGCTGTTTCCCCCTTTCTTTTGCACCCATGGGGGTTTTGGGGAAGCAACGGCTGGTTCCTTGAACCGGCCTGCCGGCGGCTTCACCCTTTCATTTTGCACCCATGGGGGTTTTGGGGAAGCGGCAGCCTGTTCCTTGAACCGGCCTGCCGACGGCTAGCCAGTTGCTTCACCCCTTCATTTTGCACCCATGGGGGGGGGTTTTGGGGAAGTAGCAGCCAGCGGCTAGCCGGCTGCTTCACCCCTCCCTTTTGCACCCATGGGCTTTTGGGGAAGCGGCGGCTAGCCGGCTGCTTCACCCATCCCTTTGCACCCATGGGGGTTTTGGGGAAGCGGCGGCCGGTTCATTTAATCGGCCTACCGGCTGCTAGCCGGCTACTTCCCCCATCCCTTTGCACCCATGGGGGTTTTGGGGAAGCGGCGGCCGGTTCCTTAAACCGGCCTACCGGTGGCTAGCCGGCTGCTTCACCCTTTCATTTCGCACCTATGGGGGGGGGCGTTTTGGGAAAGTGGCGGCCGGTTCCTTGAACCGGCCTGCCGGCTGCTTCCCCCATCACTTTGCACCCATGGGGTTTGGGGAAGCGGTGGCTTACGTTTTTCAGAAAAAAAATGGAAACTGTCGGATTGTACGTTTCGTACACCCGAACAGCCACCACCGGCTTCCTTGCCGGCGGCGTCATCCAGGGAATCTTTCCGGGGCATTGAGAGGGTAGACTTAAGCCTCCCGGGAAAGAAACGGGCACCGTCAGGTTGTACGTATTTGTACACCCGAACGGCCACCGCTAGCTTCCTTGCCGGTGGCGTCATCCTGGGAGTTTTTCCGGGATCCCGAAAAAGACATGTGGGGATTGGATAAAAACTTGTAAAGCTTGTTGGGAAACTTTTGAGTTTCCGCGTAAAAAGACCCGATAGAAGGGTCGCGCATAAACTGAGCACGACTGGGCTGGGTAGATTAACCCTACCAGGAGGGCAGCCCCCGGTACCTTCGGACATGTTTCTGAAGGAATGATATCCGGGTCCATCCCCCAACCATCCCCTTGCACAGGGAAGGCGTTATGCGGTCGGGGCTCGACAAAACGTAGTAAAAAGCATACGTAAAACGGCGAGGATGGAAGGGCCTACCCGTAGGGGCGTCATCATCGACGGGGGTCGGAAGTCCTCGCTCCGGCACGACGAAAAGGCGTCAGGCACCCAACGAAAAGGCGTCAGGCCCCCAACGAAAAGGCGTCGTCGGGGATCGGAAGTCTTGGCTCCGGAAATTCAAGCCTCTCCTTCGCGAAAATCCAAGCCTCTCTCTCCGAAAATCCAACCTCTTCCCAACAATTTTGAGCCTGCTGGGTGGTGTAGGGGGCCCCCCTTTTTTATAAGGGGTTTCCTTCCTTCTTTGGGGGCACCCGAAGATGGAAGGCGGCGTGATTTCGGCTTGATTACGTGGTCCGCGTAATTGGCAGATTTGCGAGATTTACGTGATTAAATCTCGTCATATTTTCCTAATTAATTTGGCTTGCCTTCTTGGGTAGCCAACCGGCAGCTGCTACGTGGCAGGCAGAAGTCGGCTGTTCCCCTGGTCATTTTCACCAAATGTGGGTTTTTGGGGTCCGGGTGCCGCTTCCTTGAAGCGGCTTGCCGACGGCAAGCTGGCTCCATCCCCCTAACTTTTTACCAAATGTGGGTTTTTGGGGTCCGGGTGGCGCTTCCTTGAAGAGGTTTGCCGGCTCCATCCCCTAACCTTTTACCAAATGTGGGTTTTTGGGGTCCGGGTGTTGCTTCCTTGAAGCGGCTTGCCGGCGGCAAGCCGGCTCCACCCCTCTAACCTTTTACCAAATGTGGGTTTTTGGGGTCCGGGTGCCGCTTCCTTGAAGCGGCTTGCCGGCGGCAAGCCGGCTCCATCCCCCTAACCTTTTACCAAATGTGGGTTTCTGGGGTCCAGGTGCCGCTTCCTTGAAGCGGCTTGCCAGCGGCAAGCCGACTCCACCCCTCCCCCCTTTTTTAAGCATGGGGTCAACAGAATGCCCCTCCCTAGGCGAGGTTGTATGACTTTTGATGAAGGAAACCAACATCCTAGGGTTGAATGACCCTCCATGCACAGACGGTAGGTTCTGCGATACTTCACGTTTTCGTGAATTATCTATTGTAGGTCGGACAATAGAATCGGGCTTACACCCTCGGTCACTTGACCAGGGGATGCCGTATTGCTAGCCGGTTGGTTGCGCGGCAGCCACCTTGTGGGTGCCGGTGACCGGGTAACAAGGTGGAAAGTGTTCGTGTGTCATGCCCAAAGGTTGGGCCGTATCTCTCCATGTCTTTGATCTTGAACGGCTGACCATGCGGCAACCACCTTGTGGGAGCCAGCCACCGGGATGTGATGTGAAGGCTTCACGTGTTTCTTTTCTAAAAGTTGTTGTGAATAGTCACATCATGCTTTTTGTGACGTTACTTTTCGTCCGGTTGGTTACGTGGTTGCTGCCTTATACGAGGCGGCAACCGGCTGAGGATGTGGTACATTGCTTTTTCAAAAGCTGCCACTGTCATAGTGGTCATGTCGTACCTTTACGATTTTACTTTCGAGTCGGCTATTCACGCGGTTGCCGCCTAGCAGGAGGCGGCAACCGACTGGTGATAATTGAAAAAAAAAGTTGCAACGGACACAATGAATGGTCACGTCGTACTTTTGTGATTTTGCCCTCGTGCCGGCTATTCACATGGTTGCCTCCTAGCAGGAGGCGGCAAACGGCTGGTGATAATTGAAAAAAGCTGCAACAGACACAGTGAATGGTCACGTCGTACTTTTGTGATTTTACCTTCGAGCCGGTTGTTCATGCGGTTTCCGCCTAATAGGAGGTAGCAACCGGACGAAGGTCTCGCATGCTTATGTACTTTTCTCGATTTTTTGATTTTCATGCAACTTTCTTGGTTACCGTGCCTTGACCATACCTTTTAAAAGTTGTCAGGAATCGTTTCAGCTTTCTTGATTTTTGTGCAACCGATGTTTGAACCGGTTGCCGCTTCCAAACACGCAGAATCCAGGTAACTCATTTTCCTATAAATAGAGGGGAGGTCATTGGAGATTTTCTCATCCCTCCCTCTCATTTTCACTTCTCCCTTGAGCTTTCATTTGGATTTCCTTCCGTCTCTCCTTAATTTCTTCCCTTGAGTTTTAATCACCATGCCTCACACAAAAAATGTTACGGGGCACGTCCGACAATCCGCTTCTGGGTCTGCACGACGATGGTTCGATCTTCTTCCGGCGACTTTGAGGAACATGCCGGCGGAGGAGCTCAATTGTCCTAAAGGGGCCGAGTCGGCCCGCTTGGCCGTTTTCTTTGAATTAACTGGTAATGGCTATGACGCTACTTCGGCCGAGGCCATGTCTCACTGGTGGTTGGGAGAACGGCGATGGAGCTCTGGTGCTTCCAGCTCACGTGTGCCAATGGAAGGCGAGGCTTCTGCGGAGACTCCCCTTCAAAGCTCGTGGCGCCGGACACGTCGCAAGGCCACTGTGGACTGGCAACAGCGTCTCGCATGAACTCCATCTGGGCCATTCGAGATTCATGATGATGTAGCGTCGGAGGCGGGATCGGTCCAGCTGGCACTCCCTTGGTATCGAACTCCGACGGGTTCCGAGGAGGAGGCGGCTGACGGCGTGGCTCCCCCAGAAACTAATCAAGATTTGGTGTCCCTCGTCGACGGCCGCTTGGCCATCAAGACGGCGTTACATGGTAGGCCGGCCAAGTTCGACCGATTGCCGGAGGTGGAGCAGCTGTTTGCCAAGCAAGGTTTGCTTCCTTTCGTCCGGGACTTCCGCTGGGTCGAGATCGTCCCCGGCTTGGTGGTCGAGATGTACTCCAACCTATCGGAGGTGGAGTCGCGACTTTATCTGAGCCTTCAGTCGGGACCGATAGAATTCTCCGACGCGCTTCTGTTCGAGGTGATGGGACTCCGCTTCACCGGTATGGACATTTTCTCCCCCTTGTCAAACCTTCCTTGGAGCATCAGCGACATCAATGCGGCAGTTGCCGCTGATGCCGATTTTGATCAACAGATCGTTAAGGCTCGGGACCTGAACCCGGTTGCCCACCTCGTCTCCTTTGTCCTTAACAACACAATCCTCTCGAAAGGGGGACATTGGGACGAAGTTAGCATGGTGACTTACCTCGCGACTTTTGTGGTGGTAACGGGTTGCCAGGTGAAGATCGGTTGATCCGGCTATCGGTTGATCACTTCGTCCCGACATCAACACAATCCTCTAGACCGTCTCCATGCTCAGGACGAAGTGATCATCCGGCTGTTGAGCAGAGAAGATCGGTTGATCCGGCTAGTCGACCGGATAGAGTGGCAGGAGCGGGCTCGTGACCTGCGGAGACGGGAGTGCCAGAGAACTGACCCTCGAAGATTTGAGCCTCGGAGGTTCGAACCCTTAGAGTCTTCTGAGGAGGAGTAGTCTATTTGTACCCCGCCCTTTGTAAATGATGAATAATATCTTGACTTTAATGGAAACTTCTCCATAACTTTCTTCTCGAGTGTTCTTCTGAGTTTGTGGGTGAGATTCGGAGTAACGACTCTAAGACCGCGTTCGTGCCATGTTGGGAATTTTGGGGAAGCCGGTAGCTGGGTTATCTTACCGGCTTGCCAGACCGAAGGCTGGTCGGCTTCCTTCCTGACTTATTTGTGCAGCCATGGGGTTTTGGGAAAATGGGGGCCGGTTGCTTGAACCAGCCAGCCAGTGGCTTGCTGACTATTTCCCCCTTCCATGTGCAACCATGTGCGTTTTGGGGAAACGGGGGCCAGTTCCAAAGGTGGGGAAGGAGTGTTGTCCCTTCCCCTCATACATGAATATCCATGCCGTGTTGTGTAGAAAGGTCAAGACATTTTCTGGTGACTCCTTTTCTAGCATTTTGTTTCGTTGCTTCTATATAGGGGTTTTCAAGCGGGTGCCCGTGATGGATTTTGCGCAAGGTAGCTGTTTCGACCCAATCGTGCTATCTGGACCTGCAGGGGAATGAAAGGTGGTTCGCCTCACGTCAAGAGATAACTGCTTGGACATTCACGCATGTGAGTTTGGAAACGTAGTTCCCTTGTCCAGCAGAAGAGACCCCTAGGCGACAAAGACGGGTCGAGAGGAGAGATCCGAGAGCTGTCCTTCTGCCCATAGTCATGCTGATTCATCCTCACTAGTTCGCTCTGGGGTTGTAGAAATGATGGATAGAATCATGCGGGTTTCGGAAATGTGGGCATCAGAACCCGAGGGTGGAAGCGACTTTCAGCGGGATGCCAAGCCCAATGTTGACGACTTAGCTGGGATGTCAAGCCCAATGTTGACGACTTAGCTGGGATGTCAAGCCCTAGGATAAGAGAAAAAGAGAGAAGTGGGTGTCGGCAAATGGGTTCCGGCACCCGGTTGT
>JAMKPZ010003716.1:0-13256 GCA_024699675.1 Amphibolis antarctica | reverse complement strand
AACCGAATGGCCGCCGCCGGCATCCACGCCGGTGGCGTCATCTCGGAAACTTTTTCTGGGGCATCGGGAGAGTAAACTTACGTCTCCTGGAAAAATGTACGGGGACCGTCGGGTTGTACGTGTTCGCAAGGATGCCGGCGGCATCATCCCGAAAATCTTTCCGGGACCCCGAGAAAGACATGTGGAGGTCGGATAAAAAACTCGTAAAGCTGACTGGGAAACTCAGATTTTCCACGTAAAAAGACCCGACTGGAGGGTCACGAGTGCACCAAGCTCGACCGGGCTGGGTGGATTCACCCGGCCAGGAGGGCGGCCACCGGTACCTTCGGACGTGTTTCTGAAGGAATGATACCCGGGTCCGTCCTCCAACTGTTCCCTTGCACAGGAAAGGTGTTATGTGGTCGGGGCTCGAGGAAGCATCGTAAAAACATATGTAAAACGGTGGGGGTGGAAGGACTTCCCTGCAGGGGGGTCGTCGACAAGGATCGGAAGTCCTCGCTTCGGTGCGGCGAAGGGTCATCGGGGCTCCGAGCTGCTTTCCTCCTTCAGAACCGGTGGACGGTAGTTTCTCCAGAGGGTGTCAGCCTTTTTCCCGAAAATTCCAGCCTGCTTTGTGATGTGGGGGGGCCGCTCCTTTTGTAAGGGATTTCCTTCCTTCTTTGGGGGCACCCGAAGATGGAAGGCGGCATTATTCCGGGCTTGATTACGCGGTCCGCGTAATCAATTTTTGAGATTTCAGTGATTAAATCCCATTGTATTTTCCTGATTGATTCGACTTGCCTTCTTGGGTATCCAACCGGCGGCCGCTACGTGGCAGGCGGAAGCCGGCTGGTGCCTCCATCATTTTCTCCAAATGTGGGTTTTTGGATCCAGGTGCTGCTTCCTTGAAGCGATTTGCCGGCGGCAAGCCGGCTCCATCCCCCGAACTTTTCACCAAATGTGGGTTTTTGGGGTCTGGGTGCTGCTTCCTTGAAGCAGCTTGCCGGCGGCAAGATGGCTCCATCCCCCCAACTTTTCACCAAATGTGGGTTTTTAGGGGTCCGGGTGCCGCTTCTTTGAAGTGGCTTGCCGGCGGCAAGCCGGCTCCATCCCCCCAACTTTTCACCAAATGTGGGTTTTTAGGGGTCCGGGTGCCGCTTCCTTGAAGCGGCTTGTCGGCGGTAAGCCGGCTCCATCCACCCAACTTTTTACTAAATGTGGGTTTTTTAGGGGTCCGGGTGACGCTTCCTTGAAGCGGCTTGCCGGCGGCAAGCCGGCTCCATCCCCCTTTAAGCATGGGTTTAATGTTTGAATCATTTTTATATAATTTTGGATGTTGTTTGAATTGGGTTTGCATAAAGCATGGTTTTTCTCATGTGTATAAGTAGATATGAATGTGTGCATATGAGGTTTTGATGAAATTCCTCAACAACTTAACTTGTATAGTTTCACTTTGATTTCTTCCAATGTTCATTCTTGGGTTTTGGGTGATGTATATCCTTGTTTGGATCTTGTTTTTCCTTTAACATTTTTCCTTTCTTTCACTACTTCTCCCTTTGACCACAATAAGAAATCATCGTGATAATGTGACCCCTTTTACCCTGCTTCCCTAGTTGTGCTAAAGGGGAAGGGGAAAAGAAATGGAATGTCCATACCCTAAAAAGAGGAAGTCATTGAGCGAAACTCTGGTGGTTAATGAAAGATAAAAACAATACGAAGTCGCCACCTTGTTTTTGAGAGAAAACAAGGAAAATAAGGAAAAGAGAACTCGTTGGTCTACAAAACACTAACAACTAGGTAAGGGGTTCTGGGTATTGATGGGGAAGGTGTTAGGCACCTCTAGCCAACCCGATCAGCCCGGGATAACCTAGCCCCTCTATAGCTTCAATAAACATAACACCCAGTAGGACAATCCAATTGCCACCACTAGGGATTCTGGGAAGCATACCCCAGAATCTGGTTGACTAGAATTTGGAGTTCGGCTAGTTATGTCTAGATTCTGGATCACCTACTATGGGATAATGAAAATCCAAGGCATAAAAATAGACAGACTAAATTAGATATCCAATTGGGTATCCAGGCCAAACTCCAAAATCTACTGGAGTTTGGAGATAGTCCTATCTAAGAAGTATTCTACTATTAGTGCAAAAGTAAGGATGCATACAATGCACATGGTCATGGATGACCAATAAACATGGAACAAACTATAAATACTCTACCACTAGTGTAAATGCAAGGATGCATGCAATGCACATGATCATGGATGAGCAATAAACATGGAACAAACTATAAATACTCTACCATTAGTGCAAATGCAAAGATGCATGCAACACACATGGTCATGGATCAGCAATGAACTTGCAAGAAACTATAAATACTCTACCATTAGTGCAAATGTAAGGATGTATGCAATGCACATGATCATCGATGAGAAATGAACATGCAACAAACTATAAATGCAATTAGGCCTATGTAAGGATACGTGCATAGGCCAAACTAAGGGTGTAAACACAAGGATTCATGTGTGGACACCTCACTTATGGTGCAAAGATTCATGCATTGGAAAAATGAAGTAATGCGATGTAAAATGTAGTAAATGCTAGTGAAAAGGGGAATACACAAGTATGCATGCATATTCCAGTCATGAGGAGGATAGTTGAGGCTACTGCTATTGTTGCTATTACCTCGTGTAAGTCCTTCAATTGATGATCATGCCACCCTCAAGATAGACGAGAACAGAAAATGGTCTCCTAATAAAGGTATTGAGAAGTCAGAATGTATGGAGTTGCCACCTTATTTTGAAGAGAAATAAGGAAACCCACAAAGGGAAGGCAATCCCCATGCAAAAGGAGTCGAAATACCCCAAGTCAAAAACAAAACAAGAGGCATAAGGGGGTCTACAACCAAAAGATTGAATAAAGAGCTCTAGGTACTGGTGGGGAAGGTGTTAGGCACCCCTAGCTAGCTTAGAGGAAAATCTGGCCTCTCGATGGCTTATAAAACAAAGGTATCCAGAGGTGATTCCAGGGTCTACCATTAGTATTCCGGTTAGGAAGAAGTTGGAAACTAAGGTGATCATCCATTTGAATGAATCCTTACGTATCTTTTTATAAGTCAATCATGGGCACAAATGTCCATGAAGGATTCTTATAATGGAAAGATACGATTTTGCAATCCTAAAATCACATGTTAAATTTAGTAGAATATAAAAATTTCTAAAAAAGTCTAGTGAGGCCGTAATGTTTGGCCACATTTGGTGCACCAAATATGGTTCAAATGTTACGACCATCCATAAGGTTTAGAAACCTTACGGTGGTGCTGTGTCTAGTATTGTCTCGGAAATTAATTTCCAAAATAAGAGGTAAATTTGTGCATTTGAATCTTAATTTAACTCATAACTCATGCAACTCAATAAATTTATGATTAATATGTATTTCAGTTAATAATGCATAATTGTAGGATGGTTTTTGTGTTGTTTACTAAATAAAACATTAAAGCACGAAATATCCTAAATTTTACATTTATAATCGTAAATACATAGTGCCTATTGTAATAAGCATTGTGAGTACGGGTCGAATCCACAAAGAGCTTGGCATAAGGAATTAATGGACATGAAATATAAATTCCAATCATTCAATTATTTACACAATACCAAAACTATTATTTTTAAATATATATATATATATATTCTATATACATACATATACAAATGTACAACTATAATCTAAATATATAGCACAAGGATAGAAGAGTTGGACTATAATCTAAATGGTATAATGTTTTTGTTGAATCATTATATTGATTTGAAAGAATGGATCGAGTGCTAGAGGGGGGCAAATAGCGTCTTAAAATTTGAATCATAAATTCGTTTGTAATCATTTTGATAAATATGCATAATAAAAATTGTAAGGAAAATAAGGACACAAGTATTTTTAGGTAGTTCTCAAACTAGGTACGTCCACCCTCAAGCTATGAAGCTTGAGCCTAAATCTAATTTCACTAAGTTAAATCAATTATAATATAGTGTTTAAGGTAGAATACCCAACCAATACAAGGTGTTGGGAAAATAGCGACCTTGCCTTTGGTCGCCTGGTGCGCCTCAACCCGTACGTGTCTCAACGTGTGTCTCCTCAGGTTGCTCACCAATGGAAACACTCTCTATCTCTCACTATTCATCGTGAGTGGAGGAACACAAGGTGGAAGAAAAGAAGGAGGAAGAAAAAGGAGGTGATGTGAGGATTTTAGGTGGTTAGGCCAACTGCCTACTCCATGGGGTGCTGGTGCTTTCTTCCTTTGTGCTATTGTACCCTCTCTTTCATCCGGCTATCACTCGGAAGCCCATGGGGTTCCACCAGCATAATTGACAGATGGGCCGAGGTATAGAGAATTGAAAGGTGATTGTGTGAACACATCACCAAGTGGGGCGGATGGCTCATTAAACGGAGTCGCCACCTTATTTTTAGGTAGAAAACACGGAAAACCTGATGGGGAAGTGTCCTTCTGCCATCAAAATGGTAAAAAACTGTAGAAATGGTATAAAACCACGTAAAACTATGTGAAAAATGAGAGAACTGGATACGGGACTCAAGGTACTGTTGGGGAAGGTGTTAGGCACCCCTAGACAGCCTGGGCAATCCCGACCTCTCTCCGGCTCTAAAAATGGAAAACAACGACAGTCAGCCAAGCCAAAAATGGCCTCATCTTGGAAGACTTTTTAGATCATCGAGAGGAATGGTCTCCCTCTTTCTAGTAAAAGTGAGTGAAGATCAACCAATGTGAGGATTCACTCGGGAGAGCAGCTTTGCTTCTCCTGGTAAAGGAGAATCGTCGGGGTGTACATGCTCATACACCCGGACGACTAGCGTCGACAAGGATGCTCGCTGACGGCCTCATCTCAGAAGCCTTTTTAGGGCATCGGGAGGGCAACTTTGCTTCTCCTGATAAAGGGGAACCGTTGGGGTGTACATGCTCATACACCCGGATGGCCAGCGTCGAGAAGGATGCATGTCGATGGCCTCATCTCGGAAGCCTTTCCAGGGCATCGAGAGAGCATCTTTGCTTCTCTCGGTAAAGGGGAATCATCAGGGTGTACATGCTCGTACACCTGGGCGACCGGCGACCGGCGACCGGCATCGGCAAGGATGCATGCCGACGGCCTCATCCCGGAAGCCTTTTTGAGGCATCGAGAGAGCAACTTTGCTTCTCTCGGTAAAGGGGAACCATCGGGGTGTACATGCTCATACACCTGGGTGGTCGGCGTCGGCCAGGATGCATGCTGACGGCCTCATCCCGTAAGCCTTTCTGGGGCATCGGGAGGGTAGCTTTGCTTTTCCTGATAAAGGGGAACCATCAAGGTGTACGTGCTCATACACCCAGACGGCCAGCGTCGGCAAGGATGCATGTCGACGGCCTCATCTCGGAAGCCTTTCCGGGGCATCAGGAGAGCATCTTTGCTTCTCCCGATAAAGGGGAACCGTCGGGGTGTACATGCTGGTACACCTGGGCGACCGGCGTCGACAAGGATGCATGCTGATGGCCTCATCCTGGAAGCCTTTTCGGGGCATTGGGAGAGCAGCTTTGCTTCTCCTAGTAAAGGGGAACCGTCGGGGTGTACATGCTTGTACACTTGGACGGCCGGTGTTGGCAAGGATGCACGCTGATGGCCTCATCCCGGAAGCCTTTCTAGGGCATTGGGAGAGCAGCTTTGCTTCTCCCAGTGAGATAAATAGGAAATAGGTAAGACATGACTATGGACGTGGTAGCCACCATTGTGGACCCTTGGCTGAAAATCCAGGGGTCTGGTGGGTCTACCCATCTGCCAATTGAACATCTGGGCCTGGGGGCCAGATGTTCACCCGGTATGCCTCCTTAGCTTCCGGGTGTAGAGATTTCTACACCTAGTCCCAAAAGACGGGAGAGGTGGACACCTTCGGGGAGATGGTCATTTGTAAGCGGAGACGACATGGTTGATGGTGGCTAGGCATTCGAAAGAGAAGGGACAGAGAAAACCCGATGACAGGTTTGTAAAACATCTAAGAAAACATGGGTTTTCGTATAAAAATTCGACGAAGGAATCATGACTGAACTGACCTCGACCATACTGGGTGGATATACTTGGTAGGGAGGGAGGCTGCCAGTACCTTCGGAAGCATATTCGAAGGAATGATACCCGGGCATGTCCTCCGACCTTTCCCTTTATGTGGGGAAAGGTCCAGTACTGTCGGGGTTCGAAGGAAACACGCTAAGTTAGAAGCATGATGGCAGGGGAAAGAGGGAGCTTACCTACAAGGAGATGCCAGCGATGGTTGGAAGTCCTCGCTCTGATGCGACCACAGGGCATCGGTGCTCCAAGTAGCTCTCCTCCAAAAGTGCCTTCGGAATCTCGGGAAAAGGTCCTTTTGCACAGAATGGAAGACCCTTTATATGGGGAATTTCCTTTCGTTTTGGGTGATCTCGGGATGGAAAACTCTGCGTACATTTTTGTTTCATCTCGTGATCCATGTGATGGATTGATTGCGGGATTTAAGTAATTAAATCTTGCCATATCTTTCCAATAAATTTGAATTATTACCTAGGCGTTTAGCCGGTAGCCGTGACAGGTTGGCTGGCGACCGGGTAGGGGAGATTGACGTGCGTTAGGAATGTATCCAGGGTCTGGGGGAATTGGGCTGTGGCGGAGAGCTGGGATTGTGCATCGGTTCATGCTCTGGAGGCCGTGTACTCTATCCCGGAAGTTGAACTCCGCCCTTGCATGCCTTGTATTAGCCGAAGTTCCGTATGGTTGGCCGTTTTCTCTCCACTAACGTCCGTGGGCGTGTTGACGAGTATACCTGCATGTTGGTGGAAGAGTTTGGGATCAGTCGCCGGGGTATTTTACCAGCTTGCGATTAGTGACTGGCTGATTTACCCGGCCACATGATCGGTGCTGAACACGGGTTTCAACACCAATGAAGTGGAACTTCACCAGGGAGGAGTTTGGGGTAACTGACGACCGGGTGATAAACCGGCGAGCCAGTGGGTGTTAAGCATGGGGGTCAATAGAATGCCCCTCCCTAGGCGAGGTTGTATGACCTTAGTGGAAGGAAACCGATGTCCTAGGGTTGAATGACCCTCCGAGGCTTCACACTTTGTGAACATCCATCACTCATTACAGCTAAGATAGACTTCCTTGGAAGGTGCATCAAGAGAAGTCTATGAGAAGTTCATAGAGGGTGCATTCTGAATTATGATGATTGGACTTATACTCTCGATATCTTAACTGAAAGCTGCCATAGTGGTGTGGACTTACACTTCTAGTCGCCTAACCAGAAGATGCCTCACGAGGAGTTGGACTCACACTCCTGGTTACCTAACTGGGAGACGTCATAAGAGGGGATGCACTTACCCTTTCGGTTCTCTAATTGGAAGATGCCTTAAATGTACCGGTAGGTTGGGTGGTGAGCTGGAAAGTTTTCCCGGCTATTAACCAGCGGGTATTAACCTCGTGTAGGCACGTGTCACGTCTGTAGTCTGAAATCTGTGCGGTTATCAGCACAGGTAGTCATCACATCACCTCCCCTCGATTTTTGGTTTGGACGGTTGCTACCTCGGTAGCCACCTTGTTGGTGTCGGCATGCTGGGTAGTCACATGTAGGAACTTTTCATGTCCCGTCTCGTCGATTTTTGCCTATAAAAGGGACCTACCAGCAGAGACCCTGCCCTCGACACTTAGGGACCTATCGGTAGAGGAACTCACTTGTCTCGACCATGCAGAGGCCATCCATTTGCAGGTGTCTTACCTGCTTATGGACGGTGGGTGTGACTCAACCTCTGTCGATGCTCTCTCTCGATGGTGGTTGTCAGAGTGGTGTGGGGACCCCGACGCATTTGGTTCTTATCCGCCAGAGGAGGGCGCAGAAGGTGAGGGGTCGGCAGAGGCTCCCTGTGAGGGCTCGCGATGGAGGACACGCTGTAAAATGTTAGTTGGGAGGCAACGGCCTCTCCTAGAATCTTCTGATACGCCGCTGGCGATGCCCGACGATGCAAGGTCAGATGCAGAGTCTGTCTGCCTGGCCCTTCCATGGCATTACACGGCCACCGGTTAAGCTGAGGCGGTGGCCGAGGACGTCTCACCTCCTGACGTCGATCAGGAGTTTGTTCTCCCCATGGACGATCGCTTGGGGGGAAGAAGTGTTTTGTATGGTAGGCTGGCTATCTTCGATCGGTTGTCAGATGTGGAGCGGCTGTTCGCTGTGTAGGGGCTGCTCCGGTTCATCCACGATTTCCGTCGAGTGGAGACCATCCGCGGCCTGGTTGCTGAGATGTACTCCAACCTATCTAAGGTGGAGTCGCAACTCGTTGTTGGCTTCTGGGCAGGGCTGGCCACACTTTCCGATGCACTCCTATTCGAGGTGCTCGGTCTCTGCTGCACTAGGTTGGACGTCTTCGCCCCTCTGTCGCGCCTCCCTTGGAGTATCGGTGACATCAACATGGTAGTTGCGGCGGACGCTGGGTCGGACCAGCGGGTGGTCAAGACGCGTGACCTGAACCCAGTCGCCCACCTCCTCTCGTTTATTCTGAACAATACCATCTTGTTGAAAGGAGGACATTAGGACGAGGTGAGTGTGGCGACTTACCTCATGACTTTTGCAGTGGTAATCGACTACTAGGTGAACTGGGTTGCGGTGGTCCAGCGGTAGATGCAGAGCGTGATCTACCCGGGGCAGAGGCCTCCTAGCCAATTGCTGTTTGGCGAGGCCATGGTCGAGCTGGTTGGCTTCTTGCACGTTTCGACCGGTGGCCAGCAGAAGGCGACGCTCTTGACCCCGCCCATCACAGCGATCGATCTTGGTCATTACGAGAGGCTCACTTCTAAATGAGCCAGCTTGTCCGCTGGGACTTTTGTTGGCCCTTTGACTGGACGTCGGCCGACTGCCTCTACCACCGCCTCACCTTTCCCAGGTGGAGCTCCCGGCCAGAGCACGGCTTCTGGTGCATCGTCCATGGAGACCCTACTGAGCTCCATGGGCGAATGCCTACGCACGACAATGGACCGGCTGAGTGCTCGGGATGACATTCTTCTGCGGGTGATGAACCGCGAGGACCTACTGGTCGGGCTACTGGAGTGGATGGAGGCTGGGGAGGTCGAGCAAGAGTGCCAGAGGGCCGAGCATCGGAAGGTCGAACGTCGGAGGGACAGTAACGTTGATTGACCTCTTGTACCCTGCACTTTTTTTTTTCTTATCTGTAATCCAAAAGAGTTATTCATAATGGAAATTTCCTTTTCCAAGAAATGTCTCCTGTGGATTTTGCACACAAGATTGTTTGTGTATACGAGTATGTCCTATGGTAAAGTGTGAGGGAGTGATACGAAAAGGGTATTCACGTCGTGGCAGAAATGCTAGATACCGGCATAAGCCGGGTTGCTATAGTAGTTGCCAGTTGATGATACCGGATAGCCCACTGTTCCCTTCCATTGGTTAGTCTTACCTTCGTGCGATGCGACATTTTAACTGAATTGCGTGTAGCGGCTTCCAGCTCTTTGAGTTGGGTACTGCATGGTCGAACCTCCTTCATTCTGTGGAATGCAGTTAGCATCCTCACTTTGGGTGTCACTGGGATGTTGGCTCCCTTTGGGCAGTCGTGTTCCGTTAGCAGCTACCGGCTGATTTACCGAGCAGCCAGTTGTCTCTTCATAACAGTGATTCAGCTAGCAGATAAATCCATAAAAATACCTTTAGGAAAAGTGGAAAATATTTTAGTAAGGGTTATGGAGTTTGTCTACCATGTTGATTTCACTGTGATCGAAACAAAAGCTTCAATTATAACTCAAGATCAAGCTATAATAATTTTAGAAAGACCATATTTAGCTACAGTCGATGCTTGCATAAGTTGTAGAAATGGTTGGATGGAATTAGCTTGGGGTGATTAAAAATTAGAATTGAATATTTTTAGTGGGGTTAAGAAAAATTTTCAAGAGCTTCAATTTTAAAATTTTAAAGTTAATCTAATCGAAACTTTTAAAATAGATGAGGATTTAAATGTAGAGGAATTAGATCATGTTGAAAGATGTGTAATACCAATTGAAGAAATGTTGAAAGAGGATCTATCTGAGCAAACTGAGATTATGGATGTAAATAAAGAACAATTCGAAAATGATAACAAATCATTAATTTCAAAATACCCACTTCTTGAATTGAAACCACTTCCAAAAAGTTTAAAATATGCATTTTTGGAGAAAAATGAGAATCTACTAGTCATCATTGCTTCTAATTTAACATCAATACAAATATAAAATCTTTTAAAAGTGTTGAGAAAGCATAAAGGAGCAATAGGTTGGCAGATGCCAAACATAAAAGGTATAAGTTCAACTATTTGCCAACATAGGATTAATCTAGAATCTGAAATTCAACCTGTTAGGCAACCACAGAGAAGATTAAACCCAAATATTAAAGAGGTTGTTAAAAAGGAAATTCTGAAATGGTTAGACAATGATATAATTTATCCAATATCTGATAGTTCTTGGGTGTGTCTAGTGCAAGTAGTACCAAAAAAATCTAGGATAGTAGTTGTAGAAAATGATAACAAAGAATTATTCCAACTAGAGTTCAAACTGGTTGGAGGGTTTGTATAGATTACAGAAGACTGAATACAGCAACTAGGAAAGATCACTTTCCATTGCCTTTTATAGATCAAAATATTAGGGACAACTCCATATAAATTAGTATATGGGAAGTCTTATCATTTACCTATGGAATTAGAACAAAAAGCATTAAGCAATTAAATTTAAGTATAAAAATAGCAGGTAGTAATAGACAAGTGCAATTAGTGGAATTAGAGGAATTAAGGAATATAGCCTATGAAAGTTCAAAAATAGCTAAAGAAAGCATGAAAGCATGGCATGATAAAAGAATTTTACACAAAATATTTGAAAAAGGGCAAGAAGTTTTATTATACAATTCAAGACTACATTCTTTTCTAGGAAAATTGAAGTCCAGATGGACTAGTCCATTTGTTATTAAATATGTTTATCCATATGGAGCAGTTGATTTGGAAGATCGTTAAGGTCATGAAATTTTTAAAGTTTATGGTCAAAGATTAAAGCATTTTCTAAAATTTTCAGAGAGAAAAGAGGTGGAGTTTGTTGATTTAGAAGGAGAGTAAAAGAATAATAAAAGAAAGCACAAAAACTAAAACAAAATAATATAATATAGTATATAATGTTTGTAAAAATTTCTAGTCGAATTGCTACTACGTTCTGTTTCGGAGTCGTTCGAGGGTTATCCTATTTATGCTTGAGCTATATCGTAGTGTTTAAAAAAAAGAAAAATTAAAAAAAAGTAAAGCACTATGGGGATAAACCTTGTCTAAGTTCAAGGGTTATCAAGTTTACCCATGGACTTATGCGAGGGTTATTGCCCTGTGAACCAAATATGGTCTTGTTTGCTGGAAAATGCAATTGTTAAGTATAAGGTTTATTGAAATTAAATAATGTTAATCACCTGAATGAGATTAAAGGTTATACATCAAATTATTTTTAAACATAAATACAATTTGTTGAATTAATGAAGGAAGAGTTAAAAGAAGAAATAGAATTGCACGATTGTAACAAGTGTGTTCATAAAATGCTTAATTTCTCTGAAATGGTTTAATTGAACGAGTGTTGTGAATATTTATCCATCAGAATGTGAATTAGAAATTTTTCAAGGGTTTATAAAACCAGGGAATTTGTTCAAATTTAAAACACACAACAATTAAGGACACACAAACTTAAAAATAGCGTACACAAATTTAAAAACAGTATACAGATGTCAAATTCTTAAAAAAAATCTCATTTAAAATGTTAAAGGGTATAGCATGAGGGAGTTTTCTCTCCAAATGTTTGAATTACATCATCATTAGAAGAAGAAAATTTTTAATTACAGCTCTGGAAGTCTAGATTTCAATTCTGCAACTTCTTCTTTTAGAGTTGCCAATTGATCTAACACAGTGTCCACCTTCTCTGATATTGATGTTGATCCTCTTTGTTGGGATGTAGGTGGTTCACTGTGGATCTGAGATGTCGTTTGATCCTCTGTAGAAAACTATTTCACGTCCTTAGCAGTTAACACTCTAGATTTTAACTTTTTAATTGCCCAAGCTGATAGATCAGAGGAATTTGACATCAACTGGTAAATGAGATCACCATAAAATAATTTCTTTTCGATGCTTGTGATCTTGGAAATGAGAACTCTATACCAGTTCACCTGAATTCTATTTAATACTACATATGTTGCAATCTTTACAAAGACGGACAACTCAACATCATGTCCAAATCTTTGATATAATGTTTTAATCAGAATTAATGCAACCATATGAGCTTTCCCTGTCATTTGTTTAAGCCTATTAAACAAGTTAATCTGAGGGTTTATGGCCATACAATTTTTCATATCCTATTCTGAAGGTAAAAAAACATTAAAAAAAAAAAGAAGGTAAAAACTTAAAAACCTAAAACAGAATTGAAGGGAATGCAATGTTAATTATTACTTGACCCTCCTCTGAAGCAAATTGAATGGCTTCAAGGATGGTTTGATTCAGCCCTTCAATGTCTTGGGGTTCCAAAAATGGAACTACTGTTCCAATAGTAGCTCCTTTCTCCTGAATTTGACAAATCAACATCTTAAATCACTTAAAGGGAGAAATTAAAAAGAAACAAAAACAAACAGATAGTTAAACCTAAAATCCTAAGTTTACCTGCATCTCTACTTCTATTTCCACTTCTTCAACTGGAGGAGCTTCCTTGTGAACTTGTGATTCTCTGGGAGGAGGGTTGGCCATTCTGTGTTGTTGGATGAATTCCCCTAGGGTAAGGTCATCATCACTACTCTCTGATTGCCCTTCCTCCTGTCCAACAATTGGTATGTTTTCCTCTTCCTCTTCTTGTTGTTGTTGTGGTGGTGTTGGTGCTTGTTGTGGTGATTGTGTTGTTGTTGTTGCCCTTCTTCTTCTTCTTCCTCTTCATCTTCAGTATCTATTTCTGTCCACTCTTCACTGCTTACATGAAGTTGATGTGTTTCAACTACCTTCTCAACCTCTTGTGGTTTGGATGTGTAAGCGCTAAAATTGTGCTTCTTTTTATACTATTATTTATGCCTTTTAGAGATTAAATGACAACAAATGCATGATCATAACCAAGATTTTATTATTTTAGCATTTGATTGATTATGCATAAAAATATAATTAAATAATCCAAAATGCACAATTTTACCATATTATATGATTTAATGCTTATGGAAATGAATCCAACCTTCTTGAGATGA
>JAMKPZ010003714.1:0-20937 GCA_024699675.1 Amphibolis antarctica | reverse complement strand
GATTTTTTTTAACTTAAATATTAGGGTGGATTTCTTTTAAAATAATTCGATTTTAATTATGTAGTGTTTAATTAAAATAATTTAGGGTGGATTTTTTTTAACTTAAATATTAGGGTGGATTTCTTTTAAAATAATTCGATTTTAATTATGTAGTGTTTAATTAAAATAATTTAGGGTGGATTTTTTTTAACTTAAATATTGGGTGGATTTTTTTTTAAATAATTCGATTTTAATTATGTAGTGTTTAATTAAAATAATTTAGGGTGGATTTTTTTTAACTTAAATATTAGGGTGGATTTCTTTTAAAATAATTCGATTTTAATTATGTAGTGTTTAATTAAAATAATTTAGGGTGGATTTTTTTAAAATAATTCGATTTTAATTAAAAAATATTTTGATTAAATATTTAAAAATACTCCCTTTTCAATCGATTATTTTTCATATGTCGTTGTGTTTAATTTCAATTACAATATGCACTATTCTAGGGGGAGTATTTAACTTCTGCATTTTTTAAGGATTTTACGGAAGTACTGTTAAAATAAAGAAGTGACATATGGAACTACCGTTTATGGACCCATCTATAAATGGTAGTTCCGTGGATATACCTTACAATTAGGCGGAAGTACCGTCAATCGAAATACTTAGGTGGTTTTGATTTTCAATTACTGAATATTGATTTAAAATAGATTTTCATTAAATATTATGTCATATATTTAAGTAAAATACGGTATTTACGATTTTCAAATAAGTGATTTATGTCATATATTTAAAAGAGATTTGAAAATTAAGAATTTACTCTACGCGAAACTATAAAGTAAAGACGTTAACTTTACGTGGCCAACTTAGAAATGGACGTGTTAATGTTAAATTGCCGATCTTTTAATACAATTGTCTGATTTTTTAATACAAAATGTCGATTCTCTCATCACGTGTGAAAAATCACAGTAGAATGTCATGTGACATTTTAAGTTCACACGTGATGAGAGAATCAGTGTTTTATGTTAAAAGACTGGATGATTGCATTAAAAGACCAACGTTTTAACATTCACACGTGACTTTTTAAGTTAGGCATGTGCATTCTAAAGTACACGCCCAACTATTGAATGTCACATGTTAATGTTAAAACACTAGTCTTTTAATGCAATCATTTGATCTTTTAACATAAAACGCTGATTCTGTCATCACTATGAACTTAAAATATCACATGACATTCTATCTTGATTTTTTATGAACTATATTCATATCTAATACTTATTGAAGTAACTACACTCATTCTAATATCACCCCAAACTGTTCTAAATATTGAACATATGTAATCTACTAACTTAAAATATTAAGGTGGAATTTTTTTAAAATTAATTTGATTTGAATTAAAAAGGATTTTGATCAAATAATTAAAAACACTTAGCCTGGATCGAATGGTATAAATTTAAATAATTTAGCATTAACTGAAATAATATGTTCAGTATGTTGAAGTAATAAGTAAATAGATAATTAGCAAATATAATTAGGACTGTTAAATTACCATTACATCATGATTAAACATAAAATAAGCATTCATCATCAAAACATAATAGTCTCAGAGAGCTATACCTTTAAAATGCCCATGTACTATTCACACACCACATGTACTTTAGAACGCACATGCCTAACTTAAAAAGTCACGTGTGAATATTAAAACATTGGTCTTTTAATACAATCGTCCGGTCTTTTAGCATAAAACACCAATTCTATCATCACGTATGAACTTAAAATTTCACGTGACATCTAACTATACTTCTTCAAATATTAAGTTGACAGCCATACTGTACAATGCACGTGCCTAACTTAAAAAGTCACGTGTGAATGTTAAAATGCTGGTCTTTTAATCCAATCGTTCGGTCTTTTAACATAAAACGCTGATTCTCTCATCATGTGTGAACTTAAACTTTCACGTGACATTCTACCGTGATATTTCATGAACTATATTCATATGTAGCACTTATTTAAGTAATTATATCCATTCACATTACTTCTCTTAAATGTTCTAAATATTAAACATATTTAATCTACTAACTTAAAATATTAGGGTAGATTTTTTTTTAAATTAATTCGATTTGAATTAAAACAGAATTTGATTAAATAATTACAAACACTTATCCTACGAATGGGTATAGTGTTAAATAATTTAGCATCAAAGTTAATATTCGAAGGGGTATAGTTAGGTAAATAAGTGTTACATATGAATATAGTTCGTGAAAAATCATGGTAGAATGTCACGTGAAATATTAAGTTCACACGTGATGAGTGAATCAACATTTTATGTTAAAAGACCAGACGATTGTATTAAAAGACTGGTGTTTCAATATTCACACGTGACTTTTTAAGTTAGGTGCGTACATTCTAAAGTACACGCCCTACTACTGAACGTCATGTGTTAATGTTAAAATGCCGGTCTTTCAATACAATCGTCTCGTCTTTTAACATAAAATGCCGTTTCTCTCATCACGTGTGAACTTAATATTTCAAATGACATTCTACTCTGATTTTTCACGAACTATATTCATATCTAACACTTATTTAAGTAACTACACTCATTCCAATATCACCCCGAACTGTTCTAAATATTGAATATATGTAATCTACTAACTTAAAATATTAGGGTGGAATTTTATTTAAATTAATTCGATTTGAATTAAAAAGGATTTTGATCAAATATTTAAAAACATTGGTATTAAGTGTCACGGTAGAATGTCATGTGAAATATTAAGTTCACATGTGATGAGAGAATCAGTGTTTTATGTTAAAAGGCCGAACGATTGTATTAAAAGACTGGCATTTTAACATTCACATGTGACTTTTTAAGTTAGGTGTGTGCATTATACAGTATAGCTGTCAACTTAATATTTGAAAGGGTATAGTTAGATGTCACGTGAAATTTTAGGTTCACACGTGATGAGAGAATTGAGGTTTTATGTTAAAAGACCGGATGATTGTATTAAAGGACCGGCATTTTAACATTCACACGTGACTTTTTAAGTTAGGCACGTGCGTTGTACAATATGGCCGTCACCCAAATAATTCAATTGATGGTACTTTCACGTAATTGTAAGGTAAAGTCATGGAACTACCGTTTATAGACGAGCCTGTAAACAATACTTCTGTTCGTTAGTACTTTATTTCTACGGTACTTCCGCCTTATTTAAACGTTGGAAAACCACTTCACAGTTTTCTACAACAATAGCAAGGTTAAGCTTTATGTGAATCTGTGTGCACTTAATATACTTAAATGATAACAATAAGTTTTGTTATAGAATGTTAACATTAAATTCTTTATCAAAATAGTAAGGATAGTTAATCATAGAACATTATCCTTAACAATCTCCACATTTTTTATGACTATAAAACTAAAAATATATATTAAAAACATATATGTCACCAAGCACAAGTCCTAACCTGAATGAATTTCAATATTTCAATATTTCAATATATTACATTAGTTTATTTGACTAAAATAGTTACATATAATGTAAGTATGCTTGTGTCATACTCCTCTTCAGGCATCATCTTTCCTGTTTTATTGACGACTACCTGCATTAGGGCAAGTAGTTATGTAATAACCTAGTTCCCCACACCCATGACACATCCTTCTCTTCTTATGGGTGTTAATTTCTTCAATGGAAGCTTTTGGCCGTTTAGAATGGGTCGATCTTCCTTTGATTTTTCTTGATGTAGATGGATCATTCATCACAAAACCAGTTGGTAAACCAACTATGGTGGGGTTATTTCTACTTTGATCATTTTGTGTACACTGCACACGTAATCCATTGGTTCTCTTCAACAAATCATCAAAAGTTGATTTTACTAGTGCGTACTGTTCTGTTAAAGTGAAAGTAGTGTCTACCAATTTGAATGCATTAGACCGTAAGTCCCATCTCATGAGAGGAGTAAACCTGTGACAAATACAAAAAGATGTTTCATTAGCATCAATTGTGGAAATAAAATTCTTTGATGAATATAATAAACATACCCGTCAACATGATCTGGTGGTCCACCAATAGTGCTATTGTGGTATTTGCAGTGAATGGTCCATCTATACAATATATATTTGCTTGGTACGTGGGTGATCTATTTTTTCCATAATATAGAAAAGATATGATGACAAAGAAAACCTTCATTTTCAAATTTCTTGCATAAACAACATACATCATAATTGGTCTCCATATTCAAACTGACTATTTTAAGTTTTGTTGACATCATTGGATTCCAAACTTCAAAACAATATTGCATACTTACTTTGCTTATTTTTTTATTAAGATACGTCAATCCTTTTCTCATTTCATATTGGAATATAGAAAAAATCTTCCTTTATAACTTGCAGACACCTGAATTTCAATTAAGGTAGAGAACAAAAGTGTCGACTTTGTTGTCAAAGTAATTAAGTCTTCATGTTCCTCGGATTGACGTCTTTTATTTCAATGCTCTATCATATTGGAAAACAAATTCTAAAAAAGGAGTATGAGAATGCACATACCCATCAAAAAATGAATTTACGCTCACAAACCTTTGACTTGTGGTCATGCCTGCCATAAATATATTTTTCATATAGCATGGAACCCAATGCTATTGGATGGTATACATGTAATTCAGCCAAGAGTTACCATGTAATGTTGGATATTTAACTGACAATAATTCCCACTCCTTTTCAAACTGTTCAGGAGTCCTTACACCATATATACATTTATTGTAATTAACCTTAAAGTTGACATTAGTGCGCATCTCTGGGGCATGACCAATGGCATTTCGGCCAATATGCCAAGAACAATAACAATGTACAGAATCTGGAAAAATTTCAGGAATAACTGCACACATTGCATGATCTTGATCTAGGAACAACCAATGAAACGTTTCTTTTGTCTCATCTACTGTAAAGCACACCCAAACAATGTAGATTGCTTGTGGTGATTTACTCTAGTAAATGATGCAAAAGGCATGTTGAAATTATTGGTCTTATAAGTGGTGTCAAAAACAACCACATCTCCAAACTTCATATATGCTTCATGAGCCCTTCCATTAGCTCAGAAGACACTTCTGATTGTATGATCTTCATCTAATTCAAAATAGAAGAAATAATTTGGATCCTTATGACTTTGTTGCTGAAAATACTGTACTATCATCATACATTCCTTGCCCATATTATTCTTTTGCTTAGTCCTGTTAAGGTGAATAACTTGATTAGGACTAATATTTTGTTGTGACATATTTGAAAGAGCATTTGCCACTTTGGAAGGTTGAATGCCACATTCTGAGAGGGTATTTAGCAACCCTTTTGATACAGATGATATCTTTTTATGAGATCTTAACATCTTCGATTTTGTCTGCCCACATCACTTCCCGAGCAACGTTTGTCATTCATGTCCTTATGTCCCTCTTTATAACAAACAAAATTATGTGCTATTAATTCTCCACTAGTTTTTGATTTTCTAAACCAACTTTTTCTAATAGCAAAACATTTCTTTATTGCATATGCATTATAAAAATTATATGCATCATGCTCTGAAGAAAATTTCATGGCATGGTGTGGACTTGCACTTCCTTCTCTTTCTCCATCGAGATGGCAAGTCGACCCTTCCATTCTAATATTGAACTCTAGGTCATCAAGCCCTTACATTTCAGAATAGTTCTGTTCGAGCCATTATACTTGCTATTTATCATCTAATAGCTTTTGACAATTCGAGAATGGTTGATTCTTTAATTAAAAGTGCGACAATAAAAGAGTAAAACTTTAAAATTATCAACTACTCTGTAAAGTTAACGTTGCAACATTTAATTAAAGTTATCAACCACTAATTATCAACCACTCCGTAAAGGTGTATATATTACGACTTTTAAATTACCAACAGACTAAGATAATTAACTTTAAATTTCAAAGTACGTTGATAACTTTACATAGTAGTTGATAATAATCTTAGTCTGTTGCTAATTAACTTTACAGAGTAGTTTTTAATTATCAACCACTCTGTAATTATCAACCACTCTGTAAATCTTAACTTGAATCTGTAATTATCTATTTAGTTTTAATCTGTTTATTTTTTACAGAGTGGTTGATAATTAAAGCTAATATTTCAGATTAAACATATTTTACTTTGTACTTAATGTAATTAATAGTTTGTTGGTCTAACTAACTTTTTTCCTCAATAAATATTCATTCATGTTAAATGAAAGTATAGTCAATGCACTTAATAAATCAACTTTTAATAACATGAAAGCATACCTGTAACTCGTCGGTACATCCAACGCTAACTGACGTCCTTCCATGTTCCATTTGATAACTTTAAAAAGATCGAGGGGAAGACGAGGGGACTTTCGGGGAGACGATGAATCGCAGGTGACTTTGATTGGGGAAAAAGAATCGCAAATTATAGGTGATGAAAAGGAATCGCAAATCTCGCAGGTGACTTTTTGTGAATTTTTTTGTGTTAAAATAAATGGACTGCTTTTACGTGGGTATCATCGGCGGGAGTTTTTTTTTCGAACACTCACTCTCTTGATCAAATCGCCGTTAAACATTGATCCAACGGGTACCTACAAAATCAACTTCTGTAGGCACCTACAGAGCCATTTTTCCCTATATATATATATATATAGATAAAGGAATAGGACTCCAAGTTTTCTAGTGCTAGTGCTTCTTAATCAATACAGTAGATATATCCATGGATATATATATATATCTATCTTGTTCACGTGAGTACTATAACTTTGTAGGATCAACCTTGTTGTGTAGCTTGCACCATTTATGAGAAGTAGACAATATATGGGTGGTAGATTAATTGCTAATTAATAATTAATGAGATTAATTTGAATGAAAAATATTAACTTCAGCAAAAGAAAGAAAGCTATACAGATTGAAAGGAGGCTTAAATTGTTCCTAGCTACTAGGTATGAAGCAAAAGTCATGCATGGTTTGACAAATGATTCGATATGTATACATCATTTATGTTTGAAGTATACTAAAGATGAGATTACACACTAATATATTAATTAATTAATGAAGTGTAGGAATTGTGTATGTGGATCAATTGAACCTACATCTTCGGCCAAGATTATGATCAAGAACTCTAAAAATGTGAACAAATTTAAAGCAAAAACATTAGATAAATCAACTATAATAGTGCTAAGGCAACAATATACTTGGCGCCTCATTTAGAACTTAAACCCTAGGTAATGCACAAATACCATCATTATCAAAAAAGGAAATATGTATGATAGGGTGCACACAAAAAGATGCATGCATATATTTGTTTATGTATGTATGTATGTATGTATGCGCGCATGCGCACACACGAAGACATGCATGTGTACGTTTGTGCACGTGTGTTTGTGTGTGCGTGTTCACACTACAACTAAGCCTTGATTTTTTTCTTAGGTTCACACTACAATTCCTTACAAATTCAAGGTGTGCACAACTTTTACTTCTTACCTCAATAGGTACTTGTCTTCTTAATTCCTCAACCCCCTATAGCATTTGCTACACGTACTCTTTCCTTGAGGCACTTCTTAGAATGCTTGTAATTAATGGATATGAATTATGCACAAATTAATGTATGCAATTAGATTTAGAGAGTAAGTGAATGAAGTGTAGAAAGGACATAAGATCAGTGTGTAGGCAAGAAACACTGTTGTCTTACTTAGTTCTCATATATATCAATAGGGCTTCCATATTTATATAATTGCATTATGGTAAATGAGTGGACAATGGCTAAAAAATTGTCCTAATGTTTGAAAAAAATCAGTTGACCGAATTCCTTAATGTTTGACTACTTGATTTTTCATACTATTTAATACTATTTGAAAAATCTGTTATTTATTTTTCAAAAAATGTTGTAGAATTAAAGTTGATTAATCTAAAATGGTTGACCAAATTGTTTGCTCAATAATACAGTTATAACTGACCCATCATTGATTGACTTAAGTTCTATCTTGTAGTAAAAAACTTCAGCTAATCGACCTAAAATCAATTTACTGAATTTATACAAACCTCTATATGTATGAATTTATATTACTCATAAATTAATAATGATTTTATGCCCTTTGAGTATCTAATTTACCAAGGTATTTTGATTGACTACAAGAAGGTGCATGTGGTTAACCGATTTAATGATGTGCATGCAAAATTCCTTAAAATTATAGGTCATGGTTTTTAAGAGGATTCATGATTCTAATCTACAAGAAATGCAATTCCAAGATTCATAAGGAAAAGATATAAACATTCAACACACACATAGAAATAAGCAAATCAATAACTGTAGGTCTTTTCATATTGCACTTGATCATATCTTCTAGCTTTTCAATAGACTTCACTTATTCCTTTTTTTGTTCCTCTCTCTTTTTGATCTTCTTTGATTTCCTTCACCTCTACTTGAACTTTTTATTTCTTATTAGCTTGCTTCCTTGATGTAGGTTCTTTCAATTATTTTCAATCATAATTAATCTTATTTGGCCCTCTTACTGGTATTTCCTATGATAAGCTTGGCCTATACAATTTGACATTTATCACTTAGTCTTACATCAAACTTTCCCTAACACATAATGCCTGCCAACATGACCAAACAACCTTAACTTGGTCAAATAATTAAGACCCATATAATGTCTATTTGATCGACCTCAAGTTGCTTGTGTTAGATGGATCAATCATTGAACTCCTCCCCCTTTTTCCTCATCGAAATTATATGAAGCATAATGCATCTTTCACACATGCTAGATCTCAAATTATATGATCATGCATCATCCAAAATTGATAGCTTACACTATTACTTGCTTGCTAATTGATCCCCCATTTTGCCTTGCCATGATGTATGGATCTACAACTCAATCACTAGGGTGCATGATCACAATAATCTCTCTTCTTCTTCTTTAAAAAAAACTTAAACTAATGGATATTTCATTGACTTAAACTAATGGATATTTCATTGATATGTTGAACAAGCTTATGAAATGTATGTATTTACCAATAATGAAAATACCACCAATGTCTTTTTTGATGGAAAATTTTGTTGGAAAATGTTATTATTAAGGGTTAGTTTGTGTGCATTGGAAATCTGAGAACTATAAATATGAGAAATGGAAACGAAAAAAATTTCGAGGTTGTTTGTGCACGTCATGGAAATTTCAGAAAATTTGTAACAACATAATTTCTTATTGGCAATTTGTTAACAATATATATGGAATAATTTGTGAGTAATTCTTGTAAATAAAATTATATATCAATCGAGAAAATTTTAATGACAAAAAATCTGTCAATACTTGACACCAAATGATTAATGGAATTGAATTTCCATTCGTAAGAACAAGTTACTAATGGAACTTTTTAGGTGTCCATTGGAAAATTTCATTGGTAATTATTAAAATGACTACTTATTGTGATAAACTCATATGATTGAAATTAATTATAGCAATGGATAGATCTTGCATGAAATTTTAATTTAGTCAACAAGCTAGCCATTAGGGAGAAGAACATGGTTTGACATGAAGTTGAGGTGGTTGCTTACAATGATAACAAATGTATAAAGGGAAAGACAAATTTTGTTTCATTGAAACAAGTTTGATCAATCTTGGTGGTAGACAAGAGGTGCACATTATATTAACATAATATACTAGAGTGTGAATGGCATCATACTGCAAGTATTTAATTTGAAAACCTTCATTTTGAGTATAATTAATGACTTTAATTAGTTAATTGGATCCAAAATTTGTATACATATGTGCATATAATATATATAGAATGTTTGTTTAATTTGACGAAGAATTCTAATTAAAAAAGGTGCAATAATTAATTTTGCAAATCATGATGAACTTACCATATATAATGAATTATTAATTAATATGAAAACACATACATGAAACCTAATTACTTTGATTTTGCCATAAGCCCACTACATATATGAGCCAAACCACATGAATTCTTTTTTGTCCACATATATTAAAATCAGAGCTTTAGTTAAATTTAAAAATTTCAATTCTAGGTTTTTTCTCACAATTATTGTATTTAAAGCTTACTTCCACTTTGAGGGAAGGGAGAAGTTAATTTCCAAATGAAAAATTATAATTGAATTGCCAAAAGAAGAAGAAGAAGATCATATTCATATATATATGTATATATATATATATATATATATATATAGTGACTCTCAAAACTACAATCTTATGCATTAAAAGAGAATTAACCACAACCCTATTCAATTGTTGAGCAGCGTAACTTTAAAAACTAAATGTATATGTGGATTTTACGTTACTAAAATTAATTAGCCAATGAGAAGAAACTCACAAATGATCATATAAGTTAAAAGCTCCGTTAACAAACCATGCCGACCTAAATCCTTGATATTAAATCTCTTGAAATTGCGTATCTAACATGACATAAAAGAGATAGAAGTACAGCTTAATATGTAATATTATTTACCCTTCATGTTAATTATATTCTCATATTTTAAATCACAGATTTTCTCAAAGACACATCTGCCCCATACCCTATTAACCTGAATTAATCAACAGCTGGGACTCATCAAATTTTTCTTACATATATATATATATATATATATATCTGGTCAACATTATTACTAACCACTTTTTAAAATAATAAAAATAAAAATAAAAAAACTAATAAATAAACAGTTGGCTGATGTGCAGTGGCCCACGCAAGAGTGACCTTTGATGTGTCACCTTAGCTGATTCCTGTCGCCCAGTAACGTTGAACATGAGTCAGCAAGATTCCTTTCACTGCCAGCTTCTCCCAAAACACATATATGTCATATATGTGTGTATATATATATATATATATATATATATATATATGTATGTATGCATATATGTATGTAAGTATATTTCAAAGTTTTCTCTTTTTTCTAGGATTTCTCAGTCGTAGGTTCAAAGATAAGTATATATGTTAAAGGCAGATTAATTAGCAAAACCCTAATTGTGAAATCGATCACAGTAATGCATCGATGCATGACCGTGTGCCACAATATATATATATAGATCGAGTTTTAAGGAAGACTGATCGAGAAAGAGAAGAAAACAAGATCACAGTAGATTAATTTGAAGCAGATTGATTGATTGAGAACTAATATTTAACCAACAGCAAAAGGCAAAGAGATATATAACAGAAGAGGTGGAAACTCTTTCTTATTAAACTTATGGTTTCGAGTTTAAAACTTCACCTAGGAGAATTATCTCGAAATATATAATAATTTCCAAAAGAAAGACAAGAGGTAGAGACTCGGAGAAGAAGACTAGTTTTAATTTTTACTTTAACATCAAAAAAAGAAAGAGAATGGATGTAAAATAAAGATTATATACATTAATTACAGTAAAAGTAGAGATTAATCAAGAAAAAATAAAAAGGATAATGGATCGATAGCAAGTAAAGATTCATAGACTAGTTTCTTACTTTAACATTGACAAATTAATTAAGGAAAGAGAGAATAACAAGATCACAGTAGTAGAAGCAGAGAACCAATGAAAGATAATTAAAGAGACGATCGATGGGGGATAAGTAATTAACCACTCAGAGACTAGTTTAATTCTTCTTATTAGCTTTGACATCAATAAAGGAAAGAGAAGACGTTGCATGGTGGTACATTGAGAGACCTTTCGTTAAAACTTATGATCTCGTATTCAAAACTCCACTAATTACTCAAATTTAAAGTAATAATTTTCAAAAAAAAAAAGAAGGAAAGAGAAGACAACAAGACCGATCATCACGGTAGAATTAAGTAGATCGACGGCACCAATATATCGAAGATTCAAAGATTAGTTAATTACTTGTTTTAATTAATTAATCTCGATTTGGCGCACGTCTGCTGATCTAGCTTCCAATGGTATTAATTAATTCGGTGATGATGGCAGACCAATTAAACCCTAAACCTTCAATTTTAAACCTTGTTTGACATTTTGCCACATTAATTCATGGAGTTTGGGAGTAAGCTAGCATGGGGGTTTCAAAGAAAGGGAGGAAGTAAGGAAGTAAGGAAGGAAAAGAGGGAATCTTGCAACTCCTGACTGGGAGAGAATTTTGAGCACGGAAATATGAACAGCCCAGGGTGGCCAATCACTGCCTCAATTATATTACAGGCCTTGCCAAACTCCCAGTGACGCAGGCCAGGTGCCTCTGCTGCTCTGCTGCGTATCCAGTGATGTGAAGAAACGTGAGATTATGTACTAGCTAGCTTGCTGTTCAAACTATATATATACATACAAATATATATATGTGTGTGTGTGTGTTTTCAGGTAAGAACTTGAGAAAAAGGGGGGGAAAAAATCATCTTCCTTTGAAGCTAGGTATATATTAGGGGAGCAGCAAGCAAGCTTGCAGGTAGCAAGACAAATGGAAAAGTTTAATTGCTTCTTCTTTTTCTTTTTAAAAGAAGAATATATACTTAACTAATTAATTATATTGTAGAAGTGTTAATTTTTCTCTTGGATCTGATTGATTTGATCTTAAAATTAAAAAAATTTCAATGTTTAATTCTGAAATAATGAAGTAATTAAACTGTAATTAATTTACAGGAAAACTGGTATCTGTAAAATTTAATTGGAATCAAGTAGAACTTGCACCACCACCACCACCTTGTGACGGATACAATGGACTAGTACTGGTATCTGTGATATGATATATTAGCATTTATGATCGTATGATGCATTAGCATTAATTTGTGAGGCAGCTGGTTCAGTAATTTCAAGATATATATGATGACAGTATGTATATATATATATATGGTATTGCAGATGCTGATATATTTATATATGTTAAAGTGTTGATGCATATATTATATAAGGACGTACAGCTTCATTTAATTTTCGATCTTGTGTATATATATATTAATTAAGCAAAGAGTAAAGTAGATGGGGATCGACATGTTCAGGTTTTTGTAAACTCTAAGCTTTAAATCCTAAACCATTAATGAAAGGAGGGTTAAGTATGTTAGAAGAGACTTGGGTAGCGTTTGTTTGACACTCTATCTACCAACATTGTCATTGTTTGTTTTAACTCCGAGGGTAGCGCTCAACACCACACAAGCCTCCACATGCCATAATTACCATACCACATAAACCTTTATTTACAAATTCTCATGTGCCACACAACTTACTGTGGAATTTAACTCTAGCCATTTGTTTCACTACCCTCAAGTTGGAACTTACACAGTTTTGAAAATTAATTGATTCTAGGATTTTAAGTTAGGATTTAAGGTCTACAGTAAATGGAGTTTCAACAAACGAGACTTTCTCTAGCAGAGAGAAGATTGAAATTACAAAAGAAAAAGAGAAATGGCGTGGCATTGATGGGAAGGGGAAGGGGTAGTATTGAAGTTGGAATGGTACCATCTCTCCCCACAGACATGGCTTTTTCCTGTCACACTCACCTCTCCTCGCCCCACTGTCAAACCTCCTTCCATTGCCACAAAAAGCCCTAATTCTCATCTCTACCTTTACTCATAAAAGCCTGAAGGTCCGGTGGAGCACCTCACCTCCACCCACACCCCTGGCCCTTTTTCATATATCCCAAATACTACCCATGTTCTGCAGAAGCTTCTGGCTGTGAGATCCCCGCCACCACCACCTTCCTCAGACTTGCCACTTCTGGTACTGCCATCGGAAAGGGAACACCAAAAACCCTAGAGAGCAATAATCTGTAAGTATATATTCACCTTCAATTTTTGCACGCAACCACATGTGTATACCACGCACACACATATATATGTGTGTGTGTTCCTTTGTCCATATATTCCTTCCTTGAAATGGGTTCTTCACAGTGGTGGATCTGTTGCTTCACCTGCAGCTGCACATCAGCTTGATTCTTCCAAATTAATCTGCCAATTTTAATTTCTTCCCCATTTGCTCGTCCTCCTCCTCCTCCTCCTCCTTGTTCATTCACATCTCCTTCTTCCCATAAAATCATGATATGTACTTCGTCAATACATACATATATCTCTATATATCTACATCTCTCTCTCTCTAGATATATATATATATATGTGTGTGTGTGTATATATACACACACACACAAAAAGAAAGAGAGAGATATGTATATGTACAGTAGCTAGTTCTTTTCCAAATAATTAATTAATATGTGTTTTGTTCTTAGCATCCTCGTGAGAACCAAAGAATTGGGCAAGTGCATAAAGATATAAATATGATCGAATATATATAACAGGGGATTTGTGTTTTTAGAATTAGTAAGAAATGATGAAAAATTTTAATCTATTATTTCTCAACATTTCACATGATTTCTCACCATTTTCAAAAGTAAGAACCCCGTGTACATGTATAAATGTAGATATATATGTGTGTGTATATATATATATATGAAGATCGAGAAGGATCAGTACACTAATGGTGGTGACTTGTTGGAGCAAGGAGGAGCAGGAAGCTAGGTGGAGAGCGAGCGGAGGAAATGGACGCCGTCGAGAGCCCCAACTCCGACGGGATGAACAACAGCAGCCCACTTACCTCGGGGATTGGAGGAGGGACGGCGACGTCGTCGGTGGCATCGTCGGGGGCGGGGGTGGCGGCGGCGCCGTCACCGAGCAGGTACGAGTCGCAGAAGCGGCGGGACTGGAACACGTTCGGGCAGTACCTGAGGAACCACCGGCCGCCGCTGTCGCTGTCAAGGTGCAGCGGCGCGCACGTGCTGGAGTTCCTACGCTACCTGGACCAATTCGGGAAGACCAAAGTGCACACCCAGATGTGCCCCTTCTACGGTCACCCCAACCCGCCGGCGCCGTGCCCTTGCCCGCTCCGGCAGGCTTGGGGGAGCCTCGACGCCCTCATCGGCCGCCTCCGGGCCGCCTTCGAGGAGAACGGCGGGAAGCCGGAGGCCAACCCTTTCGGCGCGAGAGCCGTCCGTCTCTACCTGCGTGAGGTCCGGGAGCTGCAGGCAAAGGCGCGGGGCATCAGCTACGAGAAGAAGAAGAGGAAGAAGCCACCACTGGGCGGCGGTGTTGGCGGAGGCGGGGGCGGCGGTGGCAGCAGCAGCAGTAGCAGCAGCGGCACTCTGCAGGACCATGAGCACCACCACCACCCACCCACCGACGGTGCAACTAATTGATCATCCCCGCCGGCCGACCAACACAACCCATCACTGAGCAGCAGCTGCTGCTGCTGGAGCAGAAGCAGCAAGGGATCTGATTCAGATCATTCATATCTATCTATATATATATATATATAGATTGAGGAGGATGAAGAAATTGACAAGCACCGTACCACATTATGCATCTCGATCTACAGATCTGCAAGACCACTATCTCATTCAGGATTGTTGCAAGCGATCCATGCTCTTGGTATTGCTTGACTTGTTGATTTCTGTAACATCGATCTACTCCTTTATTATTATTAATTTGTACTAGAGCATGTTAGTAGCTAGTTAATTAAGCTTTCTCCTTGTATTGGGCTACTGGTAGCTTTATTAATTTATATATATATAGATCGATCTATTGATGCTTAATTAATTTAATTTCCTCCTTAATTAATTATTCCCTATTTTCTCACTAATTAATCCTAGCTAGCTCTTTGATTTATTGTATGATGATGGTTAACAATTAATATCCATGTCTTAATTAATCGATCTTAATTTCCACTTCTAATTAATTAATTAATAACTCTGGAAATAGATCAAGTCTTTGCTATATATATATATAGCTAGTAATATTAATTACTAATCAATAATGATGCATCATATATGGTACATACATGTATACAGATAGATATATAGATGGACACATTTACATACATACATACATATATATGTATATATACACACACTACTATACATATATATAATGTGCATGAATGGGAACAAATACAATGGAAGATCGATGCATATAGCTTGAGATGGTGGGAGCTAGGTTGAGATTTCTATATATGTTCATAGTAGCAAGAGCAAGGAATTATGGCAGCTTGCTTTTGCCCTATCTGCTTAATTGTACGTGGACTGCAATTGTGATGTCTCTGCCATGTCAGCATGAGAATTGAATCAATCATCATCAGGTCCCCATTGTTTTGAGGTTCTTCTTCTGTCAATGCCACTGCTAGATGCACCCTTTCTTAATTTTCTGCAAAAAAAATCTGCTATGCGTTTATATATTACTGCTAGATTTATATGCATAAACTTTTGGTTTGCAGGATATATATATGGTGCAAATTAAAAAAACCCTACCATTAATTATCAGATAAAAAACATATATACATGTGAATTTATTATTACATTTTTAATTATCATATATATATGTATATCACTAGTAGGGCTCTGAGTTCTGTCATATATATATCTATACACACACACACACACACCTTCTGCTTTGTTTCTTTTCTATAATAATTAACTAGGGTAGAGGAAGGAGGAATACACACATTTATATATCAGAAATATATATATATGATCATTTTAGAATCAATTAGATCGATGTTAACAATTAATTAATAAGCAAGGTTAATTAGATTAGTTCTCATGGAGTAAATGATTGATTCACTCTAGCTAGCTACCAAGGTAATTAATGGTGGACATACAGGATTATATTTCTGAAGGAACGTCTCTTAATTAATCATTTTATTATAATTAATACAGTGAAGTGCATGTACAAATGACAACTTAATTATTACATATTCCTTCTCCTTTCGCAGGCAGAAACTATATACAAATCAAAGAGAATCTAATGGTATATAAAATTACAAATATATGATAAACGAATCACTGGGTATATGTAATTGTTATTATATATTGTTGTTATTATTGTATATATATTAAGGTACAATACGATTGGATTTGTTTGAGTTCTTAATTAAATTCCTGCAGTAATAAACTGATGATCGATTGGTACAACTTGTGGCTTGATATGGGTATGATTTGGGGGTGATGCTGATGAAATATGTCAGGATCAATTGCCCATATTCGATCTCCATCATCCCAAGATAACGCAGACATTTCTTTTATTTCCAATATGGGTTTTAATTTGTTTTCTCTTGTCCTCTCCTCAGCTTCTGTATTATGTATATATTTATATGTCCTTACTGCCTGCAGAAGGGAAAACCTGAGAATAGCTGCTGGTGCGGCAGTTAAATTAAAATATATACATGTAAAACTTCGTAGCTTGATATTTATATATATGGCTTGTTGTCGGCAGGATTAAACTAATTAATTAAGTTGGATGAAGTACAAAAATGCCTTTACAGTGTAATTTTATGGATATATATCCATAAAATTGTAAGAACTCATGTCATTCAATTCACAAAGTGATAATTAATACATTAGAACACTTACATATAGCTGTAAAATATGATCACACACACACACACACACACACACACACACACACACACACACACACACACGTACCATCTTTATTTGGGAAGCTAAGGTTTATAAAAAACACAAATTGTTTAATTAATTCCAAATTGATAACCTAGATAGATAGATCCTAGAAAAAATCAGTAATTAATTATGATGTTCATTTACATGTGAGAATTAATATGGAAATGAAACCTTGTTAATTAGAACACAATATTCATAGAAAGCAATGGTTTGACAATAATATAGAAAAAATTGAAATAATCAAACTTGTTTCTATATGTTTACCACCTTGTAAGAGTTTCATTACTTCTAATTAAACTTCTTTCTATATGTTACAATCAAGGTTGATGACGCCAATTAAACTTCACACATTAAGTAATTTACAAGCATATATATATACAACAAGGAAAACGTACCATTTTTTGTTGGAGTGAGAAAGAGGGTGCATAATTTAGTTATCTTTATATGTCACCAATTAAGAAATAAAATAGTTTTTACTACACATCGATGACGCACAGAGAAATGAAATAATCAAACTTTTGTCCTCAAAATCAATTGGATGTTCAATTCAAACTTGACACACAGAGAAATGAAATAATCAAAGTTTTGTCCTCAAAATTAAATGGATGTTCAATTCAAACTTGACCCACAGAGAAATTAATGAAATAATCAAAGTTTTATCCTCAAAATTAAATGGATGTACATTCAATTCAAACTTCCATTAATGCCACTTTTGTTAACTTCAACACCACCAATGGACATCTTGTTCAGATGTGTACATCAGCACAATATATATCTTGCACATCAGCACACAATATATATTTCATATATTTTGAGGTTTTGATGTCATGAATGATATGTGTATATATATTTGACATGTTTTCAATGACAAAACATTTCCAAAACAATTAATTTCTAATAGGTATACTTTTGTTTAAATTTTTTCCAACCAAATTCTTTTTCAATTCTTGTTGAATAATAAATTCAAGATTGTTACCAAAAGGAAATTATGCCCAAGATTTGTTTACCATGTATTTTAAATTTCTATCTTTAAATTACAAATCAATATATACATATAGTCTAATATAGTTCTTAATTAGTAATCAAAAAATTAGCAATAAGACCTAATCATGCACTTGTCAAATATATGTTATAACTCAAGATTTGAATTCTCAACGATATATGTGCATTTAAAAATTCAAATCATTTTTACTTGTTTCTAAGAATATGCATGATATCATAAAATATATATTTCAACATATAATATTGATTTTTTTCTTTTGTATATCAAAATTAACTGTCATACCCCAAAACATTTGGAATATAATTAACAATCCCCGCAAAAATTGAAATTAAGGAAAATGATCACATTAAAAAGAAGGAATGAGAAAAATCCTCTTCTAATTTTTTGCAAGGCTGGGGGTACTTAAAAATTACCTTTTGGCTCAAAATGATCACACATTAATTACTCTTTCCAAATATCCTCTTCAAGCTCTCGTTGACCTCTCTCATCTTCACCCACTAATTAAGATCTTGTTTAGGGCGAACTCTAGCCAGTTCCAAGATAATAGTTGGGTAGAGCTAAAGTTAGAGTTAAAAAAACAAACGAAATTGGAGCTGTATAATAATTAGGGTGATGGAAGTTTATATATTGAAATTTGTGTGGTAATAATGATATTAAAAGTTTGTATTGAGCTAAAGTTGGAGTTGAAACAAACAAAACCTAAATCTATCATTGTTTTCCAATTCATTTCATCATTAATTTTATTTTTTCAATATCCTACATAAAACTAAGATCTCCAACAAACACCATTAATTAACAATGATGTAAACGTTTTCTATCAAGTGAAATTAAAGAAAATCAAAGGTCCTTTAACCAAATGTAAGAGTTCATGTAATTAACAAGGTACAATGACATTCCTGATTTTCTTTAGGATACAAACCTTAGAGAGACTGTCATATATTTTCAAAAGAAAGATAATTAACTATTTGATCACTAGTATTCCTTTTAGATAATTACAGCATGTTTTGGATCTTTGGTCAATTGGAGTTGTTGTTTTTCTGTGTAGATTGGACTATATATATACACATGCATGTCAAAGTTCAATGGTGTGCACATGCTCAATTAATATTGGTCAGGTTCTGAGTTCTCTCCAGCATCAGATAGAGATGTACTTCACTTTGCACTAAAAGTGGTCTATGTTTTGGAGGTTCCCCTTCCCAAATATGCTACTAGCTAGAACATTTGCTATATTGATTAAGTATTCATGTAGCAACAATATTATAGAAATTTAAGGCCATGCTTGGTTGTCCCCAAATACCTATATGTAATATAATGTAACTTAATGTTATATATATATGTAATTGAATTACATCCCTTAATTAGGGATATAATTCAATATATCCCAAAATATAATAGATTACACTATAGATTCTCTCTATATAAAAAATATATTTTAATTTCATAAATAAATAATTAAAAAATTGGTAGAAACATTTTTGTGGAAATTTAATCAGTGAGATGACTTTAGTACATGCAAGGGAATTAAAAAAGGTGAGGTAGAATATTATATTATATTATCAAAGAATAGGTAGGAGTCATGCATGTATATATATATATATATATAAGGTAAAAGGGTTTTGTAGGTGCCTACAGAAGTGACTTTTGTGGGCACCCGTTCGATTGAGATCAAACGGCTAAGGGCATGCAGGTAGGGGCGGACGGGCGAGGGCGTGTGATAGCGACGGTGAGGGCGTGCGTGTGATGGTGATGGCGAGGGCATGCATGCAGGTGTGCAAGGGCAACTGCAACGAAGGGCGTGAGGGCAAGCGTGATGGTGTGAATCAGCTGCTCGTCGCCGCTCGTGAATCGGTCGCTCACCGCTGCTCGTGAATCAACCACTCGCCGCCGCTCGTGAATCGCACCGTCACCGTTGCCACCACTTGCTCGCCTGCGTGGGAATCAACCACTCGTCGCCACTCACACTGCCGCTTGCCCGCTCACCCACCTGCCCGCTCGCCTGCCTGCCTACTCACCCGCCTGCCCGCTCACCCGCCACCTACAAAGTACATGACCTCTCTCTCTCTCTCTATATATATATATATATATATATATAGATATAGATATATAGAGATATATATATATGGAAGGTGCATGTGTGTTGATCGAGTCCCATTTAGGGGAGTTTGTGTACTTGAATTGCAAAATAATGAGAATCAACAAAAAGGAGAGGCTACTTTCAATTTGATTAAAAAAGGCTAGGTGTGTTCAAAATTAAATTAAAGTAAGGTATTTTTGTTTGTTTTCTATTAGAAAATAATTCAATTCCATTGGTTTCAATGGCAAGTACTAAAAAAATTTCCATTTCCTTTCCTTTGGCTTCCACACATACACGTACAAAACTTTGTTGGAGTCCAAAGGAAAAATATAATCTATTGGTTTCAACATACATATTGGTTTAATTTCCCTTTCACTATATATATTTTTTG
Source organism: Amphibolis antarctica (assembly GCA_024699675.1). Classification (NCBI taxonomy): domain Eukaryota; kingdom Viridiplantae; phylum Streptophyta; class Magnoliopsida; order Alismatales; family Cymodoceaceae; genus Amphibolis; species Amphibolis antarctica. The sequence goes on along the minus strand of JAMKPZ010003714.1, from coordinate 128 downwards.
ATTAATTTTCTCTCGTTTCATTAGGGTTTAATTAGAAGAAATTAGAACTCTCTTCAACCAGCAATTAAGGCAGAAATATATATGCCATTCCTCATCTCATATTGCATATTCAATATATATATATATAT
>JAMKPZ010003713.1:0-18322 GCA_024699675.1 Amphibolis antarctica | reverse complement strand
CTGTCGGCTTGATCTCGCCTACCACATCCAAGGCCCACATGGAGAATGGCCAAGGAGAAGCCATGTTGTATAGTTCCTTGGGGGGCGCGTGGATGAGGTTTCCATGTACCTGGCACTGGTGACAGCGACGGACGTACGCGGTGCAGTTTGCTTCCATTGTGCTCCAGTAGTAGCCTTGAAACATGATCTTTTTCGCTAGGAGGATCCCGTTCATGTGGGATCCACGGACACCTTCATGGATTTCCTGCATAATCGTATATGCCTCGGGCAAGGTTACGCACCGGAGGAGAGTTTGGTTGTGGGATCTTTTGTAGAGTTGTCTCCCGCTGAAGACGTAGCCAGCTGCCAGTCTTGACAACATTCGCCTGTCTTGGGTGGTGGCCTCTGGGGGGAACTCTCCAGTCTCCAAGAAGGCTTGTATATCTGAATACCATGGACGGTCCTCTTGCTGTGAGTTTCTCAGATTATGGTCTGGGGACCTATGATCTGTGTTGTTTAGTTCGTCAGCCAGAGTTGGTTCTCTGCGTTGGTCGGCAGTCTGCTGGTTGTGTGAGCGGCTAGCCAAAGGCATAGCTGTGGGTCTGGCGTTGGCCTGTCTGGGGACTTCTGTAAGGCGGTAGACGTCTTTGCTATAGGCCGGTTGGTGAAGTGTTGTGACTTCTATGGCAATGTTCTGCCTTTCAGTGACTGCTACCCATGAGGCTAAGACAGCTAGAGCATCTGCGTATGGGTTATGCTTGTAGCTGATGTGTTGGAAGTGGACGAACTGGAAGTCGCTTGCTAATTGCAGTACGAGTTCTTGGTTCAGCTGGAGCTTGGGGTCTCGGGTTTTCTACCTGTTGAGGGCTTGAGAAATTACCAGCATGGCGTCACCAAATACTTGCAGATGTGTGACTCAGAGTTCCAGCACAAGTCGTAGCCCCGTGATACAAGCCTCGTATTCTACCTCATTGTGTGAGCATGTGAAGAGAAGCCGCTTGGCTACGGGTAGCATTCTTCCTTCGGGATCCACTAAGACGACCCCTACCCCACGACCTTTAGTGTTGACTGCTCCGTTGAAGTACAAGGTATGGAGTTTCGGTTGATCAGGATCCAGTTGATCCAGATCTGATTGGTCTGGATTCGGCTCGTCAATGGTGAAGATCGGCTCGTCTGGGAAGGAATCTTCTAGTGGCTGGTAATCTGGCAAGGGCTGGTGTGCCAGCTGGTCGGCCATGGCTTGAGCCTTCATGGACTTCTAGGATACGTACCAGATGTCGAACTCTGCGAGGAGCATTTGCCATTTTACGCACCTGCCTACCAAGGCAGGTTGGTCAAAGAGTTAGCGCGGGGGATCTAGGCGGCTGAGCAACAAAACTGGATAGACCACCAGGTAGTGTCGCAACTTTTTCACCGTCCAGACTAGCGAGAAACAGTACTTTTCAATCAGCTCATACCGTTCTTCTATCTCAGTAAACTTTTTACTGAGGTAGTATATGGTCTGCTCGATCCTGCTGGTGGTGTCATGTTGGCCCAATACCGCACCCATGGAGGAAGCTGTTACCGACATGTACAAGAAAAGTGATCGCCTAGGGTGAGGTGGTACGAGAATCGGCGACTGGGACAGCTGATGTTTGATGTGGTCGAAGGTGACTTGGCATTCTATGGTCCATGTGAAGTTGGTGTTTTTCTTCAACAGTTTGAAGAAAGGCTCGCAGATTGGCGTGAGGCGTGAGATGAAACGTGCGATGTATTGTAGCCTCCCTAGCAAGCTCCGTATCTATTGTTCCGTCTGTGGTGGAGGCATGTCTAAAATTGCTTTTGCCTTGTCAGGATCTACCTCGATGCCCTGCTTGCTGATGACAAAGCCAAGGAGCTTCCCGGTGGTAGCCCCGAAGGTTGATTTTGATGGGTTCAATCTGAGTTTGTACTTCCTTAGGCGTTCAAACAGCCTCCTTAAGTGTTGGAGATGTTGTTGATGGGTGCGTGCTTTCACTACCATGTCGTCGACGTAGACTTCGACTTCTTTGTGCATCATGTCGTGGAAGAGGGTGGTCATGGCTCTTTGGTAAGTAGCACCGGCATTTTTGAGCCCGAATGGCACCACCCTGTAACAGAAAACCCCCCAAGGGGTTGTGAACGCAGTTTTCTCTTTGTCTTCTTCTGCCATGAGGATTTGGTTGTATCCAGAGAATCCGTCCATGAAAGAGTATACCCCATACTTGGCGGCGTCATCTACCAAGACGTCTATGTGTGGTAGCGGGAAGTCGTCCTTGGGGCTAGCTTTGTTGAGGTCCCGGTAGTTGACGCACATGTGTACCCACCCATCTTTCTTTGGGATGAGTACCATGTTTGCCACCCATTCTGGGTAGAAGACAGGCTAGAGGAACCAGACATTCAACTTTTTGTGGACTTCTTCCTTCAGCTTCTGGGCCCATTCCTGTCTCATCCGTCTAGCTTTTTGTTTCACAGGTCGGGCCTCTGGTTTGAGGGGTAGTCGATGGACTACTACCCGTTCATCCAAACCGAGCATGTCTTCATAATCCCTTGCAAACACCTCCACAAATTCACGCAGGAGTGTGAGGAGTTGTTGCTGATAGGGCTCGGGAACCTCTTTGCTAATTTTCGTTTCTTTTCTGTGTTGTTCATCCCCAAGGTTTACAAGTTCAATTTCATCGGTGGATGCTATGCCTGTAGACTCGGGTGGTTGAACCCACAGGTCTTCTTCTTCGAATTCTTGGCTTTGCAAGTAGGGGCCGTCAGCATCTCTAGCGGCTTGTTGACCTTCAAGCTGGAAGGGTGCTGGACGATGGTTTTGGTGGGAGCGGTGCCTGTGGTTTTCTGGCTGGGTGCCGGGTAGGTGAACCGGCTGCCGGTTCGAGGTAGTGACAGACCTCGAAAATGCTATAGAGGGGATGATAGTGGACTTGCCATGCTCGTCTTCTTGGGGTGTTGTGTCGTCAGACCCCATCGGTTGTTCTGGCTGCCAAGCATCCACAGAGAGTGAGGGGCAGAATGCCCCTAGTTCTGCCCTGGTGGGAGGAACTAGCTGCCAGGTAGATGGGAGGCGGAAATCGGGTGGAGTTTCGGAAGAGAATGCAACAGGCCGATCTTGTTTACTGGCTTGAAGGGAGGGGTAGAATGCCCCTGGTTCTGTCCTGGAGTGTTGGCCAGCATTTTGAAAGATGTTGCCCAGACTGAGTAGGCTAGCTATCCTGACTCCATGATGCAGGCCCCCCGTTGGTGGTTGACGGTTTCCGGCTGATCTGGCTGGTGCCCGAGGGATTGGTGGTTTGCTGTGTCGAGCGAGAGACTTGGTATGATTGCCAAGTCCCGGTTGACTTGATTGGGTTACCAAGTCAGTGGCTGCTGAGGACACAGCTGCCAGCGCACTTGTGCATGGGATGCCAAGCCCTACTACTGAAGGAGCGGGTTCCAGCGTGAGTCGCGTGAAAGCCATCAGGCTTGCCTTCTGATGTTGATGACCTGCAAGCCTGTAGTGTTCCCACCTAGGTCATCAGGTGGGTGCTGCTGTGCTAGTTTGAAGGAGAGGGGGAAGTAGCGCACCTTGTCGTCTCCTTTCCCTGTACAAACCAGTCGGACGCCACATCCGTTTTCGAAGTTCCTCCCTGTAGGATTGGCACTGGCGAGGGATGTCGGTGAAGAGTTGGGTCCCCGGTGCACACCGAAGATTCTCTGAACAGTTGTAGCAGGCCATCTTCTGGCTCTTGATCTGGTTGTGGGTTGTCCTCCCAAGGCTCCATTCGTCTAGACAAATAGTCATAACCATTTGGGTTCTGGAGTTCCGGAGGTGAGGCGGTAGCCGGTTCCGGTGTTGGATGGGGTGTCCCGGACGATGCCACAACTGCTACAGATTGTCTTAGGTGGTAGTAATTTTCTACCAGTATGACGATGACCTCCCCTTTCCATAGGAACTTAAGCATCCTATGAAGTGTGGAAGGCACAATGGAATTTTGGTGGAGAAATGGGCGGCCCAAGATAAGATTGTAGCTTGGGGGGATGTCTACCACGTGCACAGGAACTTTGAAGGCGGTTGGTCCGATGACGAGGGCGAGGACGACTTCACCTTTGGCTTCGTGCAGAGTGCCGTCGAACCCTCTCATCACCCGGTCGGTGGGGAGCAAGTCTTGCTCTTTGATTCCCAGCTTGTGCAGGACTTGTAGCGGGCATAGGTTTAACCCGAATCCATCGTCGATCATTACCATGGGGATGCAGAGGTCCTTGTATTGCACTCGAATATACAAGGACAAGTTGTGATCGGTCCCAGCCGGTGAGAGGTCTAGATCTAAGAAGTAGACAAAGGAGGGGACTGTTACCGTGGCCACCATTCCTTGTATGGCCCCAGGAGCGAGACCTTGGTCCACTTTGGCCACCTGCAGTGCTTTGAGAAGGGTTTCCCGATGCTCGGTAGAGGATCGGAGCAAGTCCCATAGAGAGATGTCAGCCCGTATCCCTTGTAGCTGGATTGACAGGTCCAGGAGTGACGGCGACTGGATGGCCGGTGTTGAGGAGGCGGCTGCCGGCCCTGCTGAAGTGACAGCTGGTGGTCGGTTATTGGTTGAAGTTCGTCCTGCTATCCCCAAGATGGAGATTCCTCCGGGGCGTGACTGTGGCTGATACACCTGGCCCAACCTAGTTATAGCCGTACATGTGGACGACTGTTCTATCCCCTTGCTTTTATGTTGTTCGGAAGTGAGCGTGGCCAGAGGGGAGGGCTTGGTGAGCTGCTACTTTGCTAGGTGTGTTTGGAGTGGTGCTAACGTTGCAGCTGCTGGAGAGGCCGTGCCGGCTGGAGTGCCGGTCTTGGATGCAAAGCCGGCGGTTGAGGCTTTGGGGCTCGGAAGTACCGCCGGGATGACTACCCTGACTGGGGCAGCAGGTGAGTAAAGAATTACCTTGGGTTGAGCTCGTGTGGTCGTCCCGGTGGCCGGTTCCCTTGATGTAGCAATCGTAGGCACCACCCAAACGAAGAATTTTCTTGTAGGTGGGGATGACGCCTATTGCAGCATAAGCTTTGAAGACTTCCTCCTTCTCCGGTGGCCGCTGATGGTGAGGATGGAGGTCCAGAGTTGCCGGAGCTCCTCCAGTGACGGTGGATGGTTGGCCAGACGGATGAGGTCGACGGGGTTCAGCCAGGGAGTTCCTGCATCTAGCGGCCGTACTGAAGGGAGGGATCTTCTTGTCCCTTGTTCGTGCCTGGTTGGATAGGCAGAAATCGGCTGCATAGGCCGGAACCCTTCGAGTGGGTGTCTCTTTCGGGCACCTAGGAAGATAGCACTGACTTGGGAGTAGCCCGCATGATTTGGGAAGGTATGCTGGCCCGGCTCCGAGGGTACAGGAGGTTGTTGAAGCTCAATGGTGCCCGAGTTGATAAGCCTCTGAATAGCATGTCTTAACGTCCGACAATGATCCGTGGCGTGGCTGGCGGACCTGTGGTACTCGCAGTACTGCTGCAAATTGTACCAGACAGGAAGAGCAGTTGGAGGTGGCTTGATAGGGGGGAGCGTGAGCAGTGCCTGGGCCCGGTGGAATACCTGGCTTAGTGGTTCAGAAAGCGGTGTGTATTCTATAATGCGCGACTGTTGCGGCTGCGGGGGTGGCTAGCGTGGCCCACGCTGTTGCTGATCGGGGCATTGTTGGTTAATGCCTGGGCGATCTCCTCCTTGTCCTTGGTTTCTTTGTCGAGAGGTTGTCGGGGACGTTACCTGCCACTGTTGGCGGGCCGACGGCTCGGATGCGGCTGCTGGGTGTGGAGCCTTGGGCGTCCAAGGTTGTTGATTCGGGGCCGCTCGGGTGGTGTAGACCGGCTGTTGAACTGAAGTGATTGCCGACAAATGGTATTCTTGGGCCGGGGCGTACACCTGTTGTGGTTGGTATGGTGGTGGTGCTGCCGCCACAACGGTTACGGGAGATGGACGGCTGTTGTCATTCCTTCGAGGGCCGCAGTTGTTCCCCATGTTATCGCCCAGGGCCGGTGGTCGGGGACGTGCATTTCCTCCGGGGCCAGCTCCAAATGGGAGAGCCGAAAGCCTCCCTGACTTCAAGAATCCTTCCAGGCAGCTACCAGCTTTGATTAACTGGGAGAAGGTTGAGTATGACTGAATGCATAAAAGGGCCGCCAGTGATGGTTGAGCACCTTGCACAATTATGTCTAGAGAGTCTTCTTCCGTAGGTTTCTCCCAGATTTGGGATGCCAGGGCCCGCCACCTACCAACATAGCCACTGAATGGCTCATTCTCACGTTGGCGAAGGCAACAGAGATCTTCCAACTTCAGTGCTAGGTCCAAGTTATACGCGTACTATTCCTGGAACATGTACGCTAGCTGTTCCCAGGTGTAGATATTTGTTAGGTCTAAGGACATGTACCAGGAAAGTGCAGGTCCTTGGAGAGTTTTCTGGAATAGCCGGACGAGGAGCTTCTCCTCGTGTTGTAGTGCCGCCATGTCTCCATAGAAAGCCCAGAGGTGCGCGCGAGGATCCCCATGCCCGTTGTATTTGACTAGCTTAGGCATTTTGAAATCAGGAGGGAGCGTTGCTTCGGGATAGAAACAAAGATTTTGGAAGGCACAGGAAGGTTCAGGCGGGCCGGATTTTATGCTCCCGAAAGATGCTTCTAGTTCAGCTATCCTTTGCAGTAGCTGCCCTTGCAGGTCGGGTGCCGAGACGGCAGCCGTGGCAGCTGCCGGTTGGAGCGGTGGCGGGCCGAATTGGTCGACGATGGGAGTAGTGACGACGTCGTATTCTTTCGAGTGTGGCCTCTCCGGGACACGGATGGTTGGCCTGGGGGGGATTATGGAACCAATCCCTTGTTGTTGATAGCGCGCCAACTGATGAGCTAGGAGGGTCTGCTCGAAATGTCGCAATTGAGGTGGCAGGAAGGCGTTGGCCGCTCCTATGCCCTCGGTGTTCGAGGGGGGTTGGTAGCACGGGCCAGTGCTCCGTGTGGGAGCCGGCCTGTTACCTTCAGCTTCAGTAGCTAGAGAAGCCAGCGGCGCAGGATGCACTGTGGCATTGTCGAATGCTACAGCGGTGGACAGATTAGGCACCCTTGGTTGTTCCGGGGTTCCGGTAGGAAAAATGACTGGCCTGGTGAAGTTCGTCTGGGTGACGACAGGTGGTGGTGGGCCGAAGACCACGGACAGCGGCACAGAAGTTGCCATGGTGACAGAAGGGGATGATCCAGAAGACGCAGTGGAACTAGTGGCCATGGCCTTTGCTTGTGAGCGAGTCAGGACAGGGGGAGCCAGCGGGGTCCGGAACCTGTAGGGCAGGGGTCCGTGAAGATCTGTAGGGAGACCAAAGAAGGGTGATACAGTTCAATGCATTTGAAAGCAGCTTCGCTTAGCAAATGCGGCAAGTATGTTAAAAATCCTAACGGAAAAATAAAAGACTGACTATAGAAGAGTCGTATGAGCGAGAGTTTGAGTCACTTAATTGATAAAACGCAGCGAGTCTCCCCAGCGAAGTCGCCAAAAATCTGTACCCTCTCTTTCATCCAGCTATCACCTGGAAGCCCATGGGCCAAGGTACACAGAATTGAAAGGTGTTTGTGTGAGCGCATCACTGCGAGCGGTTGATGGCTCGTTGAACGAAGTCGCCACCTTATTTTCGGGAAGAAAACAAGGAAAACTGGATGGGGAAGTGTTCTTCCGTCATCGAAGCGATAAAACCACGGGTGATGTAACATTGAAGTGAAAACATGAGAGAACTAGATACGGGGCTTAGGGTACTATTGGGGAAGGTGTTAGGCACCCCCAGACAGCCCGGGCATTCCTGGCCTCTCTCCGGCTCTACAACGGAAAACATGATAGTCAATCCGGCCACGTACGGCCTCATCCTGGAAAGCTTTCTAGGGCATTTAGAGGGATAACCTTATCCCTACCGATGAAAACAAATGAGAATCAAGTAAACAAATGAGAATTGAACAAAACCGGGATCCATATTGGATCCAGTGGTGAATAGGGGAGAAAAAGATGGGTTTTCGAGGAGCCGGCCGCCAGCTACTTGTACTTGTTGACCGGCGGCTTTTCCCAACCCATTTGCGCCCGTGGGGGTATTGGGTAAACAGGGGTCGGTTCCTTGAACCGGCTAGCCGGCGGCTTGCCAGCTGTTTCCACTCTCCATGCGCACCCATGGGGGTTCTGGGGAAACGGGGGCCGGTTCCTTGAACCGCCCAGCCGGCAGCTTGCCGGCTGTTTCCCCCCCCCCCATGCGCACCCATGGGGGTTTTGGAGAAACGGGGGCGAGTTCCTTGAACCGGCCAGCCGGCGACGTAATTGACGGATTTGTGAGATTTACGTGGTTAAATTGCAGCGTATTTCTCAGATTGATTCAGCCTGCCTTCTTGGGTAGCCAACCGACAGTCGCTACGTGGCAGGCAGAAGCCAGCTGGTCCCACGAACATTCGCATGAAAATGTGGCTTTTTGGGATTCGGGTGTCGCTTCCTTGAAGCGGCTTGCCGGCGGCAAGCCGGCTCCATTCCCCTTTAAGCATGGGGTCAACACCCTTCTTAGTACTACTGTTGCCCAAGCACACACAACTTTGGAGCTTTGAAGGGTTCCATCGCTTTTGTGTTGGTATTGTCGCAAAAGACACAATTTCGGTTAGAAACATATTTGAAATCATTAGACAAAGAAATTTTATTAATTTACAGTTAATTTGATTTTGTAAATTTTCTATTTCAATGAAGTTGAAAAAGTGGTCACATTATTTTGATTGGTACATTTATCCAGAGTCTTAAAATTTTAGAATTTCTTACTGTTTGGAAAATTTATGAGAATTCAAGAAGTCTTGATCACTTCAACTTTTAGCTCTATCACCTAATTTACACATTCTTGGATCCCCCAATCTTCAAACTTGCATCTCCTCAACGTCAGCAATGTTCTACTCTATTCTTGCAGTTTTAATAATGTGTTAGAGATTAGTTTAGTCGCATGCAACTTTCGAAAACTATTGGACTAAACAAATTCAAAAATGAGTGTAACACAAGAACTTCCGAAGTGGTCACCCTTCTTAGTACTACTCTTGCCCAAGCACTCATAACTTTGGAGCTTTGAACGGTTCCATTGCTTTTGTTTTGGTATGGTCGCAAAAGACACAATGTTGGTTAGATATATATTTGAAATCGTCACACGAACAAATTTTTTTAATTTACATTTAATTTCATTTTGTAAATTTTCTACTTCGACAAAGTTGAAAAAGTTGTTACATTATTTGATTTGTACATTTATTCAGAGTCTAAAAATTTTAGAATTTCTGACTGTTTGGAAAATTTATGGGAATTAAAGAAGTCTTGATCATTTCAACTTTTAGCTCTATGACCTAACTTGCACATTCCAGGATCCCTCAATCTTGAAACTTGCTTCTCCTCAACGTCAGCAATGTTCCACTATATTCTTTCAGATTTTAATAACGTGTCAGAGATTAGTTTAGACGCATGCAACTTTCGAAAACAAATAGACTATACGAATTCAAAAATGAGTGCAACCCAAGAACTTACCAAGTGGTCACCTTTCTTGGAACTACTCTTGCCCAAGCACACATAACTTCGGAGCTTTGATGGGTTTCATTGCTTTTGTGTTGGTATGGTCACAAAAGACATAATGTCGGTTACAAATATATATGAAATTGTCCCACGAAATTTTTTTATTAATTTACATTTAATTTGATTTTGTAAATTTTGTGTTTCGACGAAGTTGAAAACGTAGTTACATTATTTGATTTGTACATTTACTCAGAGTCTTAAAATTTTAGAATTTCTGAATGTTTGGAAGATTTATGGGAATTAAAGAAGTCTTGATCATTTCAACTTTATGCTCTATCACCTAATTTGCACATTTCGAGATACCTCAATCTTCAAACTTGCATCTCCTCGACGTCTGCAATGTTGCACTCTATTCTTGCGGATTTTAATAACGTGTTAGAAATTAGTTGACTTGCATGCAACTTTCGAAAACTAGGAGACTATGCGAATTCAAAAATGAGTGCCACACAATAATTTCCCAAGAAGTCACCCTTGCTAGTACTACTCTTGCCCAAGCAGACATAACTTTGGAGCTTTGAAGGGTTCCATTGCAATTGTGTTGGTACGGTCACAAAAGACACAATGTCGGTTACAAATGTATATGAAATCGTCCCATGAAAATTTTTTATTAATTTACATTTAATTTCATTTTGTAAATTTTCTGTTTCGAAGAAGTTGAAAAAGTAGTTACATTATTTGATTTGTACATTTACTTAGAGTCTTAAAATTTTATAATTTCTGAATGTTTGGAAGATTTATGGGAATTAAAGTAGTCTTGATCATTTCAACTTTAAGCACTATCACCAAATTTGCACATACTGAGATCTCTCAATCTTCAAATTTGCATCTCTGCGACATCAGCAATGCTCCACTCTTTTCTTGTGGATTTTAATAACGTGTTAGAGATTAGTTTAGTCGCATGCAACTTTCAAAAACTAATGAACTATACGAATTCAAAAATTAGTGAAACACAAGAAGTTCCGAAGTGGTCACCCTTCTTAGTACTACTCTTGCCCAAGCACACATTACTTTGGAGCTTTGAAGGGTTTCGTTGCTTTTGTGTTGGTACGGTTGCAAAAGACACAATGTCGGTTAGAAATATATTTGAAATCGTCACACGAAAAAATTTTATTAATTTACATTTAATTTCATTTTGTAATTTTTCTGTTTTGTCGAAGTTGAAAAAGTAGTTACATTATTTGATTTGTACATTTACTTAGAGACTTAAATTTTAGAATTTCTGGTTGTTTGGAAAATTTATGGGAATTAAAGAATTCTTGATCATTTCAACTTTTAGCTCTATCACCTAATTTGCACCTTCTGGGATCGCTCAATTTTCAAACTTCCCTCTCCTTGACGTCAGCAATGTTCCACTCTTTTCTTGCGGATTTGAACAACTTGTCAAAGATTAGTTTAGTTGCATGCAACATTCGAAAACTAATGGACTATACGAATTCAAAAATGAGTGCAAAACAAGAACTTCCCAAGAGGTCACCCATCTTACTACTACTTTTGCCCAAGCACACATAACTTTGGAGCTTTGAACGGTTCCATTGCTTTTGTGTTGGTATGGTCGCCAAAGCCACAATGTCGGTTAGAAGTATATTTGAAATCGTCACACGAAAATTTTTTATTAATTCACATTTACTTTCATTTTGTAAATTTTTTGTTTCGACGAAGTTGAAAAACTAGTTACATTATTTGATTTGTACATTTATTCAGAGTCTTAAATTTTAGAATTTCTAACAGTTTGGAAAATTTATGGGAATTAAAGAAGTCTTGATCATTTCAACTTTTAGCTCTATCTCCTAATTTGCACATTTCAGGAACCCGGAATCTTCAAACTGGCATCTCCTCGACATCAGCAATGTTCCACTCTATTCTTGCGGATTTTAATAACGTGTCAGAGATTAGATTATTCGCATGCAACTTTCCAAAACTAATGGACTATAGGAATTCAAAAATGAGTGCAACACAAGAACTTCCCAAGTGGTCACCCTTCTTAGTACTACTCTTCCCAAGCAGACATAACTTTGGAGCTTTGATGGGTTTCATTACTTTTGCGTTGGTATGGTCGCAAAAGACAATGTCGGATACAAATATATATGAAATCGTCCCATGAATTTTTTTTATTAATTTACATTTAATTTGATTTTGTAAATTGTGTTTCGACGAAGTTGAAAAAGTAGTTACATTATTTGATTTGTACATTTACTTAGTCTTACAATTTTGGAACTTCTGATTGTTTTGAAAATTTTTGGGAATTAAAGAAGTCTTGATCTTTTCAACTTTTAGCTCTATCACCTAATTTGCACACTTCGGGTTCCCTCAATCTTCAAACTCGCATCTCCTCAACGTCAACAATGTTCCACTCTATTCTTGCGGATTTTAATAACGTGTTAGAGATTAGTTTAGTCACATGCATCTTTCGAAAACTAATGGACTATATGAATTCAAAAATGAGTGCAACACAAGAACTTCCGAAGCACTCACCCATCTTAGTACTACTCTTGCCCAAGCACAAATAACTTTGGATCTTTGAAGGGTTCCATTGCTTTTATGTTGGTATGGTCGCAAAAGACACAATGTCGGTTAGATATGTATTTGAAATTGTCAAACGAAATTTTTTATTAATTTACATGTAATTTCATTTTGTAAATTTTCTGTTTTGACGAATTTGAAAAATTTGTTACATTGTTTGATTTGTTCGTTTATTCAGAGTCTTAAATGTTAGAATTTCTAATTGTTTGGAAAATTTATGGGAATTAAAGAAGTCTTGATCATTTCAACTTTTAGCTTTATCACCTAATTTGCACATTCCAGGATCCTCAATCATCAAACTTCCATCTCCTCGACGTCAGCAACGTTCCACTATTTTCTTACGAATTTGAACAACGTGTCAGAGATTAGTTTAGTTGCATGCAACATTCGAAAACTAATGGACTATACGAATTCAAAAATGAGTGCAACACAAGAACTTCCCAAGAGGTCACCCTTCTTAGTACTACTGTTGCCCAAGCACACACAACTTTGGAGCTTTGAAGGGTTCCATTGCTTTTGTGTTGGTATGGTCGCAAAAGACACAATGTCGGCTAGAAATATATTTGAAATCGTCACATGAAAAAATTTTATTATTTTACCTTTAATTTCATTTTGTAAATTTTCTGTTTTGACGAAGTTGAAAAGTTAGTTACATTATTTGATTTTTACATTTATTCAGAGTCTTAAAATTTTAGAATTTCTGAATGTTTGTAAAATTTATTAGAATTAAAGAAGTCTTGATCATTTCAACTTTTAGCTCTATCACCTAATTTGCACATTCCTGGATCCCTCAATCTTCAAACTTGCATCTCCTTGACGTCAGCAACTTTCCACTCTATTCTTGTGGATTTTAATAACGAGTCACAGACTAGTTTAGACGCATGCAACTTTCGAAAACTAATGGACTATACGAATTCAAAAATGAGTGCAACACAAGAACTTCCCAAGAGGTCACCCTTCTTAGTACTACTCTTGCCCAAGCACACATAACTTTGGAGCTTTGATGGGTTCCATTGCTTTTGTGTTGGTATGGTCCCAAAAGACACAATGTCAATTACAAATATATATGAAATGCTCCCACGAAGAAATTTTAGTAATTTGCATTTAATTTGATTTTGTAAATTTTGTGTTTCGACGAAGTTGAAAAAGTAGTTACATTATTTGATTTGTACATTTATTCAATCTTAAAATTTTAGAACTTCTGATTGTTTGGAAAATTTATGGGAATTAAAGAAGTCTTGATCATTTCAACTTTTAGCTCTATCACCTAATTTGCACATTGCTAGATACCTCAATCTTCAAACTTGCATCTTCTCGATGTCAGCAATGTTGCACTCTATTCTTGTGGATTTTAATAACATGTTAGACATTAGTTTAGTCACACACAACTTTCGAAAACTAATGGACTATACGAATTCAAAAGTGAGTGCAACACAAAAACTTCTGAAGTGCTCACCATTCTTAGTACTACTCTTGCCCAAGCACACATAACTTTGGAGCTTTGAAGGGTTTCATTGCTTTTTTGTTGGTATTGTAGCAAAAGACACAATGTCGATTAGATATATATTTGAAATCATCACACGTAAATTTTTTATTAATTTACATTTAATTTCATTTTGTAAATTGTCTATTTTGACGAATTTGAAGAAGTAGTTACATTATTTGATTTGTACATTTATTTAGAGATTGAAATTTTAGAATTTCTAGCTGTTTGGAAAATTTGTGGGAATTATAGAAGTCTTGATCATTTCAACTTTTAGCTTTATCGCCTAATTTGCACCTTCCAGGATCGCTCAATCTTCAAACTTCCATCTCCTCGACGTCAGCAATGTTCCACTCTATTCTTGCGGATTTTAATAAGGTGTCAGAGACTAGTTTTGTCGCATGCAACTTTCGAAAACTAGTGGACTATATGAATTCAAAAGTGAGTGCAACACAAGAACTTCCCAAGAGGTCACCCTTCTTAGTACTACTCTTGCCCAAGCACAAATAACTTTGGAGCTTTGAAGGGTTCCATTGCATTTGTGTTGGTATGGTCGAAAAAGACACAATGTCGGTAATGTCGGTTACAAATATATATGAAATTGTCCGTCATAAAAATTTTGTTACTTTACATTTAATTTTATTTTGTAAATTTTTTGTTTCGATGAATTTGAGAAAATAGTTACATTATTTGATTTCTATATTTATTTGGTCTTAAAATTTTAGAATTTCTGACTTTTTGGAAAATTTATGGGAATTAAAGAATTCTAAATCATTTCAACTTTCAGGTCTATCACCTAATTTGCACCTTCCGGGATCCCTCAATCTTCAAACTTGCATCTCCTCGACATCACCAATGTTCCACTCTATTCTTACGAATTTCAATAACGTGTTAGAGATTACTTTATATGAATGTAACTTTCGAAAACGAATGGACTTCACCCTTCTTAGTACTACTCTTGCCCAAGCACACATAACTTTGGTGCTTTGAAGGGTTCCACTGCTTTTGTGTTGGTATGGTCGCAAAGGACACAATGTCGGTAACAAATATATATGAAATCATCCTACGAATAAAGTTTATTAATTGACATTTAATTTCATTTTGTAAATTTTCTGTTTCGACGAAGTTGAAAAAGTAGTTACGTTATTCGATTTGTACATTTATTCAGAGTCTTAAAATTTAAAATTTCTAGCTGTTTGGAAAATTTATGGGAATTAAAGAATTCTTGATCATATCAACTTTTAGCTCTATCACCTAATTTGCGCATTTCGGGATCCCTCAATCTTTAAACTTGCATCTCCTCGACGTCAGTAATGTTCCACTCTATTCTTGCGGATTTTAAAAAGGTGTCAGAGATTAGTTTAGTCGCATGCAACTTTCAAAAACTAATGGACTATACGAATTCAAAAATGAGTGTAATACAAGAACTTCACAAGAGGTCACCCTTCTTAGTACTACTCTTGCCCAAGCACACATTACTTTGGAGCTTTGAAGGGTTCCATTGCTTTTTTGTTGGTATGGTCGCAAAAGACATAATGTCGGTCAGAAATATATTTTATTAATTTATATTTAATTTCGTTTTGTAAATTTTTTGTTATGACGATGTTGAAAAAGTTGTTACATTATTTGATTTGTACATTTATTCAGAGTCTTAAAATTTTAGAATTTTTGACTGTTTTGAAAATTTATGGGAATTAAAGAAGTCTTCATCATTTCAACTTTTAGCTCTATCACCTAATTTGGATATTCTGGGATCTCTCAATGTTCAAACTTGCATCTCCCCGACATCTGCAAAGTTCCACTCTATTCTTGCGGATTTTAATACCGTGTCAGAGGTTAGTTTTGTTGCATGCAACTTTCGAAAACTAATGGACTATTTGAATTCAAAAATGAGTGCAACACAAGAACTTTCCAAGTGGTCACGCTTCTTAGTACTACTCTTGCCCAAGCACACATAACTTTGAAGCTTTGAAGGGTTCCATTGCTTTTGTGTTGGTATGGTCGCAAAAGACACAATGTCGGTTAGAAATATATTTGAAATCGTCACACGAAAAAATTTATTAATTTACATTTAATTTTCTTTGGTAAATTTTGTGTTTCGACGAAGTTGAAAAAGTAGTTACATTATTTGATTAATACATTTATTCAAAATCTTAAAATTTTAGAATTTCTGATTGTTTGTAAAATTTATGGGAATTAAAGAAGTCTTGATCATTTCAACTTTTAGCTCTTACACCTAATTTGCACATTCTGGGATCCCTCAATCTTAAACTTTCATGTCCTCGACATCAGCAATGTTCCACTCTATTCTTGCGGATTTTAATAACGTGTCAGAGATTAGTTTAGTCGCATGCAACTTTCAAAAACTAATGGACTATACGAATTCAAAAATGAGTGCAACACAAGAACTTCGCAAGTGGTCACCCTTCTTAGTACTACTCTTGCCCAAGCACACAAGACTTTGGAGCTTTGATGGGTTCCATTGCTTTTGTGTTGGTATGGTTGCAAAAAACACAATGTCAGTTACAAATATATAAGAAATTGTCCCACGAAATTTTTTTATTAATTTACATTTAATTTGATTTTGTAAATTTTGTGTTTCGACGAAGTTGAAAAAGTAGTTACATTATTTGATTTGTACATTTATTCAGACACTTAAATTTTAGAATTTCTAGCTATTTGGAAAATTTGTTGGAATTAAAGAAGTCTTGATCATATCAACTTTAAGCTTTATCGCCTAATTTGCACCTTCCGGGATCGCTCAATCTTCAAACTTCCATCTCCTCGACGTCAGCAATGGTCTACTCTTTTCTTACGGATTTGAACAACATGTCAGAGATTTGTTTAGTCACAATAATTTCCCAAGAAGCCATCCTTGCTAGTAGTACTATTGCGCAAGTAGACATAACTTTGGAGCTTTGAAGGGTTCCATTGCTTTTGTGTTGGTATGGTCACAAAGGACACAATGTCGGTAACAAATATATATGAAATCATTCCACGAATAAAGTTCATTAATTAACATTTAATTTCATTTTGTAAATTTTGTGTTTCTGTAACATTTAATTGCTTTAATGTTTGACTCTATTCTTGCGGATTTTAACAAGGTGTCAGACATTAGTTTAGTCGCATGCAACTTTTGAAAACTAATGGACTATACGAATTCAAAAATGAGTGCAACACAAGAACTTCCCAAGAGATCACCCTTCTTAGTACTACTCTTGCCCAAGCACACATTACTTTGGAGCTTTGAAGGGTTCCATTGCTTTTGTGTTGGTATGGTCGCAAAAGACACAACGTCGGTTACAAATATATTTGAAATCGTCCCATGAAAGAATTTTATTAATCTACATTTAATTTCATTTTTAAAATTTTTTGTTACGACGAAGTTGAAAAAGTAGTTATATTATTTGCTTTGTACATTTATTCAATCTTAAAATTTTAGAATTTCTGACTATTTGGAAAATTTATGGGAGTTAAAGAAGTCTTGATCTTTTCAACTTTTCGCTCTATCACCTAATTTGCACATACTAAGATCCCTCAATCTTCAAACCTGCATCTCCTCGACGTCTGCAATGTTCCACTCTATTCTTGTGGATTTTAATAACATCTTAGAGATTAGTTTAGTCGCATGCAACTTACGAAAACCAATGGAGTATAAGAATTCAAAAATTAGTGTAACACAAATACTTCCAAAGTGGTCACCCTTGTTAGTACTACTCATGCCCAAGCACACATAACTTTGGAGCTTTGAAGGGTTCCATCGCTTTTGTGTTGGTATGGTCGCAAAAGACACAAATTCGGTTAGAAACATATTTGAAATCGTCTAACGAAGAAATTTTATTAATTTACATCTAATTTCATTTTGTAAATCTTTTGTTTCGACGAAGTTGAAAAAGAGGTTACATTATTTGATTGGTACATTTATTCAGAGTCTTAAAATTTTAGAATTTCTGACAGTTTGTAAAATTTATGGGAAATAAAGAATTCTTGATCATTTCAACTTTTAGCTCTATCACCTAATTTGCACATTTTGAGATCCCTCAATCTTCAAACTTGCATCTCTGCGACATCAACAATGTTCCACTCTATTTTTGCGGATTTTAATAACCTTTGAGAGATTAGTTTAGTCGCATCCAACCTTCGAAAACTAATGGACTATACGAATTCAAAAATGAGTGCAACACAAGAACTTCCAAAGTGGTCACCCTTCTTAGTACTACTCTTGCCCAAGCACACATAACTTTGGAGCTTTGAAGGGTTCCATTGTTTTGTATTGGTACAGTTGCAAAAGGCACAATGTCGGTTAGAAATATATTTGAAATCGTCACAAAAAATTTTTTTATTAATTTACATTTAATTTCATTTTGTAAATTTTCTATTTTGACGAAGTTGAAAAAGTAGTTACATTATCTGCTTTGTACATTTATTCAGAGTCTTAAAATTTTAGATTTTCTGACTGCTTGGAAAATTTATGGGAATTAAAGAAGTCTTGATCATTTCAACTTTTACCTCTATCACCTAATTTGCATATTCCGGGATCCCTTAATCTTCAAACTTGCCTCTCCTCGACGTCGACAATGGTCCACTCTATTCTTGTGGATTTTAATAACGTGTCAGAGATTAGTTTAGTCGCGTGCAACTTTCGAAAACTAATGGACTATACGAATTCAAAAATTAGTGCAATACAAGAACTTCACAAGAGGACACCCTTCTTAGTACTAGTCTAGCCCAAGCACACATAACTTTGGTGCTTTGAAGGGTTCCATTGCTTTTG